>CM060840.1:102087500-102170000 GCA_030762175.1 Metallyticus violacea | reverse complement strand
CTTCCCATTACGATACTTGATGTATTCCAGAAAACTGAGCACGGCTTATAAATCTCTATTGCAATCTTTTGGAATATCGAGTTGCAAGTTCTAAGCACAAAATTTGTACTTAAATGCGCATTTCCATCTCTTTAACTTTAACTGTAAAAAGGTGAATATCTAAGTATATTGTGTAATTGTCTACAATCTGAGCCTTTTGGTTTGATTTGGTCACCACCATTTTCCTTAGAAGTGATGTAGTGGGAATCACTGATAATAATTAATGGAACAGTCCATAACAAAAGTTTTAGATTACAATATCATTACAAACGTTTTACTTGTTCATATTATTAACCTAAGATATATAACATTTTCATATAATTTTAAGAACTCTTTCTGTTAAGGTAATATGAGTTTACTCTTGACTAAGTTTGTTTCATTCTTTTAAAGGCATTAAAGTACTTTGTCAGATCTATAAAAATTGTATTTGCCCCTTTCAATTTGGATTAATATCATCTTGTTTTTTGAATATTGTAATCTAAAAAGTTCCATCAACTGATATTTCTTCGTTCGCTTTCTAGGGATGGGCATGTAAGCGGTACATTGGTATTGGTAAGTAAGAAATTCCATAAGGGAAAACTTTTTGCATAATCATTAGCAATTGGAAATGGAGCTTCTTCCCTACTTTGGTGATCTCAGGTTTCATATGATTATTTATTTGATATTTAGTACATACTAATATCTAGCTGGAACATTTATGTGAGCATAGCAAACATGCAGGGCTGTCACTAAAAAAACTGAAGACGCAGTTAATTTCAAATGGATCTGATATCCTAATAAAAATAGATGGAATAGTCTTCACATATGTGAGCGAATATACATACTTAGAACAACAGATTTCCTTCAATGATAAAATGGAAAAAGAAGTATAAAGAAGGATTGCATTAATCTGGAGAGTATTTTGGACTCTTAAGTTTATATTATTAGACCAAATACTAACTAAGAAAATCAGATTCCAGATGCTCGAAACCTGTGTATACCTTGTATTACTATATGGGTGCCAAACATGGTCACTAACAGAAAAACAAAAGAACAAAATTCAAATATGCAACGCAAGATCCTGGGAATAACTTTGAAGAACAAAATACCAATAGTATTAATAAATAAGTTATTTTAGACAACAGACATTGCACAAATAGCTACCAGAGGCAAATGGCAATGGGGCGGTCACATCGCAAAAATGCAGTACAATAGGTGAACCTACAAGATCTCCATGTGGGACCCCCGGATAGGAAAAAGAGCACAAGGCAGACCCAGAAGAAGATGGACAGACCTCTTCAAGGAACATGCAGGTCCAGATTGGTCAAGAGTAGCAAGAGGAAGAGAAAAATGGAAATCTCTCGAGAAGCAACTAGTGCATTGAGAAGTGGAGTAACCAAAGAACAAATCTGAGTATCTTAAACAGCATACGAATAACTAACGTTAGGAAAAAGCGAGCTTTCCCTACTTGTTAGGAGGCCTTTGCTCTTAAGGAACACAATAGGTTATCTTTATCTTTATCTTATATTTAGCTCATCATATGAGAAATCAATGAGCCCCACCGCCACGGGTGGCCGAGGTCGTTAAGGCGCGGACTCGTGAGCGGGAGGTCTGGGGTTGGAATCCTGCCAGGACCGTCCTACCTTTCTGACGTTTTTTCCATGTTTTCCTCCGCCCTCATAAATGCCAAATGCTGGGGAGGTACCTTAAACTTAGGCCTGGAAAGTTTCCTTCCTTAAAAATAAATCCTTCCTCAATATATCATTTCATCTCACGTATCATCAGTATCCATTGTCTGTGGTGCCCCTGTAGCCAAAACGGGCGTTAAACACCATTCATTCATTCATTCATTCATTCATTCATTCATTCATTCATTCATTCATTCATTCATTCATTCAATCATTCAATGAGCCCCCCCCCCCCAGTCCTGGATGGGACATAAAATTGAATAATTTAATTCAATATATAAAAATTTCAAAAATGAAACAGCTCTTGGAACAATGTAAATAAAATAACAGAAAAACAGAAATAAATAAAACCCTTACGACAATTGTGTGATCGTATACATGTATATTAGTTTCTTTGCTCTAAATGTAAATTGTGTAGTTGCCTGATTTAGAACAAATGTTCTAAACGACTGTAAGAATAATAAAGAACTGCGCTGGAACAAAGGCTACTACAGTGCTGGTTGTATTTACGCATAGCTTATTTGATGATGTTGTAAATTGTTGCCTTTCAATTGACGAAAGTATATTTACAATCCATTAGAGTATTTTTCTTGTTTTTTCTTGTGGAAGGATTTACAGCACATGTATAAGCAAAAAAGTTCAAACCTTTTAAAAGGGTTAAAAATAAATTTTATTGTTAATCCTTTTATTATTCTTTTAATATTTAATAATTTCATGCAATTAACATTTTACACAAGTTTAAATTGTTCAGTTCGTCGTAATATACGACATTTGCTTTCTAGTTTCATAACTGCTCAATAAAAATAATAAATTGGCTAAATCATATTTTTTTATCAAACACACATTTTTGTGATCCAAGGGTTCTTTGGAGGCAGTAGTAAGAAGTTTTTGTTAGTTGTAATAATTAAATGAATTATTTGTGGGTGGGCCCCGCGCCCCGTAAATAATATCATTGCTTACAACACATTAACCATTCAGTAATTTTAAAAAGTCTTTTAGGCGACATTTAAGCAACGTTTTCACAAGATGCATTCGTATTTTAAACCTTAAAATATTTGTAAAAGGAGCACTAGATACATTTTAACAGCATATGAAAGCATTTACAGCACTTTGATGATATATATTTTTTTTTGCAAAATTTGCAAAACTTGACAGTTTTCAAATGGCTCAAGTATGAAGATTATTTCTTTAATACCGTTTATGTTAAGCATGAAGTGAATAATGATGATGATGATGATGATGATGATAATAATAGTAATAATAATAATAATAATAATAATAATAATAATAATAATAATAATAATAATAATAATAATAATGCAAGTTCGCGGGTTTTACCCCGGCCAGGGTCGATGGATTTTTTCGGGCATAAAAATACAAAGTATGACTTCCTTCGGCAAGGAAGTAAAACCGTGGGTCCCATCTCGTTGATTTACGGCACGAAAAAAAAACCTCAAGCCTGAAAAATGAGGTTTCTGGGCAAAATTTGTCGGCCGTTTCACCCCCTCAGTTGAATGGGACGCTGATGACTTGGGATGTTAAAGAGCGTCTGTAAATAAACCGAATCAATAAAAATAGTGATTAAGATTTACATAGAGCCTTGAACTGTCCAAATTCTTCCTATGATACTTCTTTCATTAAAAAAAGAATGTAACCAACACATCTATTTCTGGGTAACCATTTATTTTATAGTCATTTCCTTGTCACATTCTAAAAGGCGCTGAATATCAGTGGCAGTACTATTTTTGTAGACACCAGTGAACGATTTGCACTTAGGAGCACTTCTTTTGAATGAAAGCGTTTTCTTGAGCAGTTCCTTTATTTTAGGAAAAAAGATTGAAGTCGCAGGTATTTAAATTTTCTGAATATGAATGATGTTCTTATCAATTGGAATGTTGCGTAAAGAATATCACGAGAGAGGCTGAAAAAATATGGCAATTTTGTCTTGTTATATTACACGGTGGCACATTGGGTGTTAGCGTTTCGGGCAGGATGTGACAGTGTGGAGCATGCGACACATGCAAGTCTCCCTGATGCTGCAGCACATTATGGAAATTAATTCAACATTTGTAGGATTGGTAATGCATGTATTGGTCTAAGAGGTAGGAATAGCCCATCCGAGAGTGTTGCAAGTGATAAAATTCATCGCGAAGTGTGACTTGTCAATCGCATCGCTGCTAGGTAGGTAGAAGATAGAAGGTACTTACATGGCCGTTGTTTAAACTCTGAAAACACATCTTTAAGGTGATGCTATTTGACATCACTATTCAAGCATTCGTATGTATCTGTCTGTAATTTCTGCAACAGCAATAATGAGTGCAGTGCATTGATCCGCTTTCCCTGCTAGCAGTTGCTGAGCATTACAATGTTTATTTAAAAGAAAAGGAAGATGTACGTGAATTATTAATATAAAAAGTATAGGCATTTTTTTACATTCTGTATTATATTATTAAGTTATCGAACTGAAATGTCTTCATTGCTTTTCTAAACGTATGACCTGGATAAAGAAATGCATAAATAATAAAATTTTATTCATAAAATACTCGAAAAACATTAGAAAGCATTATGGTTTTGGTGACATTCATGCTGATTATCTTATTGAGATTTATTGTGTTTATTTTCTATCCTGTTTTTGGTTTTTTTTTTTTTGGGGGGGGGTACTGTATATGAGAGTTTACTCCCCACAGAGTTCTTTAGTAAATTTAAAAGATTAATAGAGCAAAAATGATGAGATCGCACTATGAGGAAATGCATTTGGAACACATTTCTGTTGCTTTAAGACACTAAAGTAAAATTTGGTAATTATGAATGATTAAACCTAGAGATTTTAATTTTTTCACCAATATTGTCCAGGTTTTTAGTATTATCTGTGCAAATATTTGCTTAATTGGTCATTTTCTTGCTATTGCTGTAAACATTTATTAACTTTTTGGGTGATTCAAAGTTATTGCTAAAAACTTATGTCCTCCCATCAATTTTAAAAAGTTTCTTCCTCCAAAAAATAATAAAACGGGCTTTCGAATGCAAAATTATGGGAAAATTAGTAACTGACTGTACTAAAAATTGTTAATCTATTTCTGTTTTACAGAAAAATTCATGCTAAACTTTATGAGGCAAGACCTACAGAATGCCTAAAATGTTTCAAGTAAGTATATAAACATTGTGGAAAAAATTAAGTTTTTAATACAGGCAAATACACTAAAAGTTTAAACCCAGAATAAGGTATTTGCAAGTTTGGAAGCAAGAGAAGGGGATTTAATCAGTGCAGGCATTTCAAAATGGCTCCTAAAACTATTTTTTCCCAGGACATAAGCGTATGAAACTTTTCAGGGAGATTTTATTGTGTTCATAGTAATTTTTAAGAGTAAAAAAAAAAAGTTTTATTTTTCGGACCAAAATTGCCATTTGTTCACTTTTGTTTCCCCATTAAGCCCCTAAATAAACGAGGATAATTATGCAGATATAATATGAATAAGGCTAGATTAACAATATTACAATCAAAAAGTAAATATACATACTTTTGATTCATTAATGAATTACGAAATAGTTCAACAAAATAAACATGAAATATGTATACTCATTAGGGTATGATAGAAAAAAAAAACATTTTTATGAAATAAGAAGTGATTTTGTAATAAGAGAAAAGGAATTGCAAAATTATTAAGAACAGAATGGAAAATCTGCACTTTAGCTGATGAAAAGTTTCCACTAAAAGCAAAATGATTTGGAGATGGAATCTTTGCCTGATAAATAATAACTTCCATAAGAATCACTCAAAGTAGACGTATAAAATATCCCTTTAGTTAATTAATTAATTTAGTTAATTTTATAGAAAAACATTAAATATATTTTATATGATCCATAAGAGGAAAATCATTCACGAGAAAGTAACAAATTGTACTCAAATAGCTTTAACTGGCATAACATGGTAAATATTTATTTTCGTAGCCACATACTCAGAGAGGGTCATTTAAAAGAGTAGGACCAAACCTTTTATGTTCACTGTTATACCTGGCAAGTAATATTATTTAAATTAGATGAACAAGCAGGTTTGTAAAAGTGGGTCTAGTAATTACCTAGTTCTAGAGTGAAGAAATAGATCACTTAGATTTATTTTACTTAGATATATATTGGCTTATAGAAACAGAAGACAAAAATTTGCTACTTAACATAAAAAGTTATGGAATTTGTATCAGTTTTAGTTTTGGTAGTTATTCTTTTCACATCTTTTGCATAATTTCTCTCACGTGAGAAGCCAGTTTACACTGCCCTTACTGCGTCAATGTACAAGTGCAAGTGTAAATAGTAAACTAAAACTTAACTTAAAACAATAGTGTCAACTTCAAATTTTTTTCAGAGAGAAGAAATGGTGTAATGTTTGCTATTGTAACAAATCTATGTGAAATAAACATAAAAAATGGAAGACAAAAATCAAAATGGGTGCTATTTGTGAGATTGTCTCATCACAGCTCATAGAAATTGATAAGAATGTGGAATTAATATCGAAATATTGCTTTGAATTGAAAATATACACGTAGTAAATAAAACAAGTGTTTAATGTTGCACTAAAGCACCTTTCTGAAGAAATATTCACCCTGCTTTATCCATATTCAGCATTTTAAGCATTCCTTTGGAAATGCAGAAGCCTTAGGAAATTTAATTATGTTACTTGATTAAAGTAAGTAAGTCTTCAATTTTTTAAGATTTCAGACAGCTTCTTTAATGATAATATGGATAAACTTTTTAGTTTTCTAAAAGTTGAGTAGTTTTGTAAACAGATTCATAAGATGTGCTTCTAGAAATGCAGATATTTTTCAAAGTGGGGTAATAATAGAAAAACCTAACTTTGGTTTAAAATTGCAAGCCTGTTGCTGCACTTATATTTTAGGAAATGAAGCTAAATGTGTTGAGAGTAGCCATGTCTTTTTAGGAATGTTTATTTATGAACATGTGTGGGTAAATGAAGTTCTGCAGGCTTGTGTTGTTTTCCTACATTACAGGCATACTAAGGCTTATAAAAATTACGCATGGCACTTTAATCACTATCTTTATATCCATCAGGTCGCACCATTTCAATCAATCAAAGCTGTTAAGCGATATATAGTATTAAGCAAGCTGTAATCACGCAATCTTTATACTTTAAGTGGCGATGACAGAGCAGATTCGTGTTTGAGAGCACCGCCATGAGAAACACCAGTCTTTCCGTCCCGAAGTGTTACTTTGAGGCAGAGAGCACAGCTAACAATAGCAAATGTTTTCCTGTTCACAAAGAACAATACTCACAGCAAGGACGTGTCTACCTGTTTAACATTTCACGATGACCCAAAAGAGAATACCTTTCCTATTTCGCTTGTCACAGCCGTTCCCTTTCTTCGTGACTGCAAAAGAAATTAGCATTTGACCTGCTGATAAAAATTACTCCATAAACAGACCTTTATTGTTCAAACGTTCAGGCACACGGTGCTTGGTATGAGTCTAACATCCTGCGAAGTAATAGGCATCAAGGTTTCATTTCGTCACCAATGCGTAACAAAACATTTACTGTCAAATATTTACGTTTAGCTTTTTTATCCTTTTTGGACTTGTGAGTAGAGTTGAGCCATCTACTTGCCAGATCAATCATCTCAAAATGATTTTTTTGAGAAGGACAAAACAAAAATATCCTTTACAATAAAACTCTTTATTACAAGTTGGACAGAAAATTTGATCCGTTTCATGAAATAATAGTTTATTGTATATAAATATATGTGACATGTAGATATCGTATGTAAATATGTGTAGATATATACAGAATATTAATGAACTACACCGAAATAACATCAGTGTAGGGATATCTTAGATAAGAAGTACTTTGGCCTGTCTGTTCAAATTTAGAAATTTCTTTAAGTTTCTAAAGAACCAGTACATCCACTGGATACTGAAGATGCCACTGAAAATAATGTGGTATGACTGTTGTCTATCACGATATCTTTCCTGTATAGTTCCTGAGTTCTTGTTTCTCCATAAATAAGGTACGCGTCTACAAATTCAGAGAAAGGTAAACGGTCTGTATTTTGTCTCGCAAAATATCCGCAGCGTACTAAACATAGGGTGCCTAAGCGAGGAGATGGCACTTATTTTACTTACCAATCAGAATTATGTCTTTGAATATACGTAACGTGTCACTTCTTACATATTAGCACACTTCATATTAAATAATAATAATAATAATAATAATAATAATAATAATAAAGTATTCGCCTCTAGAGACTCGAACCTGTGTCTTTTGGAACCTCTGCCTTTGCGTTAAGCTTTAGATCATACGACAAGTATGGGCCTGGTCAGGATAAATAGGGCAACAAGACAGGCAACAGTGACTGTCAAATGATTAGTTCGAGATCTGAGAGACTTTTGTGACTACAAAAATCGGCATTTCTATGCTTGCTGAGCCCTTTTGAAAACATTCACAATAATTTTTTTCCCTGACCTTTTCAACCTCTGATGCCAACATGTATAACACCATAGAAATGCGTTATTTTTAGCCATGGACCATACTTTCTTTATTTCAATGTATACGGCCATTGAACTATCACCGTATCAACACAGTCACCATAAATGTCAAAGCATTGCATTCAACCTTCGAATGGGACCCGAAAGACATTTGCAAACATGTCCTCTGAAATCGATGCTCGTGCTTCAGGTATATGATTTCTCTTATTGATTTTGTATCTCAAACACAAGGTCTAAGGGAAGGATACCAAATTCTATGAGCAAGATGACCATATTCAAGCTGAGCTTCGGCCTATCTAGCTGTTTGAAAACCACAATGCCTTTCGAAATTTTCAAATAAACTCCTGTTACATCTCTGCACATGTCAGCGCAATAGAGCACTTATCACTCGTTCCTTTATAAACTACACTCTGTAATGGCAGCCCGAAATAAAAATTAAAATTAAAAACATTAGTGATGTCTGGAATTTATGGCTTTGTGATACAGTATTTTAAAATACAGAAGGTGCCAAAATGTATACACACTTCAAGCAAAGAAAAAAAGTTGCTAACATAATAAAACTGAATTCACACAAACAGAAAATGATGATCACTAATCATCTTAGACTTTTACAGTTACAACAGTGGCTCAAAATGCCCATCATCGGCGTCGATACCCTTTTGAGTACGTTGAACTACTGATTAAGTAACGTTTGCGAAAATGTCCTCAACGATTACAGCACATGCCGTTTCAATTTCTTCCCCAAGTGCTGCTAGTGTAGCTGGTTTTCTACGATATACAACATCCTTAAGAGTTCCCTATAGGTAGAAGTACAACGGAGTTAGATCCGGAGAACGCGGTGGAAACTCAATCGGACCTCTTCGTACTATCCAGTGCCTTGGATCTAATGCGCGGGGCTTGTTGCTGTGCGAGGTCTCCCAGATCTGCCCTTGTGAACATCGCATACGGTACAACGAGTCTCAAATTTGTCTCGAATGCGTACAATTGTTACTCGCGTTGGTGGTTCTGTTCTGTACACACGCTTCCCTTGCCTTTGAACTTCAACAACATTCTCAGTTTTCCAATACCACTTCAAAATGTCTCTCCGCTTTTTAAACGAGCATCTTGACTCCATTTTATTGTAGCAACGCTTGCATAACATATGTGACTCACATCTGTTTGCAGAACATCATACTACACATTACTGTTTTTTTCGGTCTAACTTTGAAATATTTTAAATAGATATCTACTGTTAAAGTGTATACACTTTTTGGCGCCCTTGGTATGTGACAACCATATTGAAATAACATAATGCTACAGTGGGTTGAAAAATGATAGAACCAACACGCCATTTAAAAAGAAAAATTAAAAGCGAATATATGTGAACTTAAGTATATCAAATTATATAAATCTTAATGTAGGGCTAGTTACAAACATATGCATTTATTGCACACAGATCGGAATACAGAAAATAGTGCTGCTGCAAAAAGATAAGACCAGGCTAACTAATATTTGGTGACCTTTGTTCGCACAGACTATTCTGCAGCTGCGGAGTGAGTATCTGTTGTGTTTGTGAGAGTGGACGATTGAGATAGTATGGGCCAGAAGGTAGGGTTGTCAACTTCGAACAATGCCAGCCTACAATTTAAAAGGACGTTCGTTTCGAGAAATGCAAGTAGCAGGTTCATGAAGCTAGGAAATAATTATGAAATAATAAATTAGCCTAGAAGACCTCAAAAACATAAGCCTTGACAAAAGACATAACAGATCAGAAAGTTCAGTGCTGGTGGAACATTACCGGGACAACTTATCTCACTATCATTGTTTTTAAATCGATGTTGTCCAGGCTAGTCAGACAAACAGACACATTGAAATAAAAGAAAAAGAAGCAAGCATTGCTGTCTAACTATCCACCATAAACAGAGACGGGTTGACTTGGCTAAGGAACACATCACCTGGAGGGAAGAATGGAAGCGTATAACATTCAGAGATGAAAAAAATTCAACTTGGAAGGTCCTGATGGGTGGGCATGACCTAAAAAAACAAGAGAAAATGTTTTCAAAAAGGCAGCAAAGTGGAAAGTCTCTGATGCTCTGGGTTGGTTCGGACATGGAAGTAAAGCACATCATGCGTTTCCTGCAGGTCGTATGAAAGCCATACACTATCACAACTGCTTAAAGAGCCCCTTTTACCTGTTGCAGAGAGGGTTGGAGAAGAGAATTCCATTTTTCTGCAAGGACAATATCCACTGTACAAGGGAGTAGTTTCGCCGCAAGGGTGTTAGTGCCAGGAATAGCCTCCAATTCCCCGGCACTAAACCCTGTGAATTCTTCATACAATATGGGGAATCTTATGCAGGTCAGTTTATCCCGATGAGAAGCAATATGTCAGTGTGCAGGAATTAAATACCTCCGTTATGTAAGCAAACTAAATTTGGATAGACAGAATCAGAGGAGGAATTTTCGGTACTTAGCTTTGCTTAGCCGTTTATGCTTGCACATGCTTGAGGGAGAAACCGGGCGGCCAGCAGCCAGGGTCAATGAGTCGCTGACGTAGAAGATCGGTATCTTAAATTGTTTCCAGATATAGCACCCCGACGCCGGTGATGCCTCTTTAAAGAATGGTCGATTCCACACCAGACGAACGACATACTTTATTAAATCGAAAGGCACCGCCAAACCGCACACAGCACCTTTATCCCCTGGCACTATCACCCCATAACAGAAACTACGGAATAAAATAAGGCGAAATGAAAGAGTGGAAAATTCGTGGAAAGGAATTATCCTGCGACCAGGGTAAACCACGAAAAAATCCAAAGTGAGGATATCCGGCTGTAAGGGATTTGATCTCAATGTCTCCTTAATGGGAGTTGCAAGCATATAACACTGAATCAAGAACATAAAGTCCACTTTAATATTCCTTAATTTAATAGCCCCCTTTTTACCAGAAGAACTTTTGTGAAAACAGACGAAAATTTAAGAATTGCTAAGAATTAGTATATTACATTTTGACCAACTTAGAAGACAGCATATTAGATTATATAAATAAATAAATATAATAATAAGGTGTTCAAAATATATTTTATAAAATTTAATACCAATTATGCCGCATTTACTGAGCCTACATGTTTTATATCTGTAAAACTAACGACGTTAAAAAAAAGTCATAAAACATTCACCTCCTATATATGAGTTTCTGATTAAGGAGTGATCACAAAAGAGGAATTTATAAGTGGAAATTACTTAATTATAAATGAAGGAAAGAAAAAAAAAATGTGCTATAGCAAAGTTAGAAGCTATTTTAATGCTATAAAGTTTATTTTTAACACTAAAATAAAATTTCATACTATGATTCTACTGAAGGAACGTATGTTACTGTGCGGTTTAGTGTGTTTAAAGCAAATATAAAGATATTTTGTGAGGCCATTTCCGTTAATTGTAAAAAGGCCTCGTTTACCCCAGTTTTAAGAAATACAACGTAAATGTCGTAAGTGAAACCTTTCTGGGCAGTGCAAAGTGTCAATGTGAGACACAAATAAATAAACAATATACCAAATTAACGTTAAATATAATCATATAATCGGGAGAATGTGAAACAATTCTGAAAAAAAAAAATTAAGTTCAAACTGGGTTGAAAATGACCATGTGTTGTATAATAGGAGAAAAGCGCCAAGGATGGCCGAGGTCGTTAAGGCGCGGACTCATCTGAGGTTCGATTCCCATCAGGACCGTCCTCCCTAGCTCCGTCCTCATTCATAAATGGTAAATGCCGGGGAGGTGCCCTAAACTTAGGCCTGGAGTGCTTCCTTCCTTAAAAAATAATCTTTCCAAATATATCATTTCGTCTCATGTATCATGATTGTCCACCGCCTGTGGTGCCTCAGTAGTAAAAACGGGCGTTAAACACTATTAAAAAATCAGAAGAAAGAACCAAGATTCACATTTGAACTGGTTGATTTCTCGCATCACGCCCACGGCGGGCAATGGGGAGGACAACTTGACACGGGTTCTTTTGATAGGGGCGAGGGCGGAACAGAATTCTCGGACACGACCGGAGAGAGAGGGCGTCGTTTGGTGTAAAGGTCGAGATGCACCTCCGTACGACAACACGACTGAAATGTCAAGACCACTTGCCCAGAGGGAGCTTGCGACTTTCAGTGCGGCATAACCAGTAATTACTCTCGAAGAGTACAAATACAGTTTCGTCATCACTTTACATGGTAAGATTATGTACTTGCCTCCTTCTCTTGATCCTTTACGGTTTTTAATTTCTTTTTCGTTTAATATTGTACATTTTGTTAAGCTTTTTCTAAAGTGCAAACTCCATTTTATCAACCAGTTCCAAAATGTCTGAAACGCCTAATGCTATACATATTAAGTCGTTATGTTGCGCTTTAACCTAATAGTCTGTAAATTTTCTATAAGTTTTTACACATTTTATTTGTAGGCAGTTAGAAGGCACCAATAAAGAGAATTAATGGGAAAACCCAAGTTTGTGGGATTTGTACACAAGACAAAGTAGGGAAAGTTTTCTACAAAATTTATTTTATATATCTTTAAATAAAGATATGTTTCATATCACAATATATTTTTAAATTATTGAAGCCTAAAATATTACTTTTTATAATATTATATACTTCCCACCTTGCTATAGTGTATTCATGTTTTAGCGTTATTAAATTAACCCATTGCCGTAACATTCAAGGCGAATTTACATGAGTTTGTTCTCGCCAATAAGGACTCGTTTTCCTGTCTCCTATTTAAAAACGTACTGGAATATTTAATTATAAATGCCTCTAACCTTATCTTCATTATAATCTAACCTGAAAAAAATGTTATGGTTGTGCTTTGCAACAGATGGATATGGACAACGAAATAAATATTTCTAAAAACTTAGCATATTTTATTTGGCTGGCTCATGCTTTTAACAGGGATCAGTTCCAGGAAATAAATAAACTGATATAGCAATAAAACGCTTTTTAAATCTCCCTATCGCATACAGTAGTATAAGCAGAATCAATTTGTTTCTATGCACCCATAATCTGTCATTACAAGGTAAGCAACTTGGATTAAAACTATGATCTTATACAGTAATCTAATATTCATTAGATACTCGAAGTATTTCCTGATACCTTAAAGACAATTGCAATGAACATTCATATGTGATACAAAAGACGAAATCCCTTGAGCAGGTTAGCAAACAAGGACACAATTAGTGGAGTATGCAGCAAAACTGCAGATCATCTGACAGGTGTTTATCTTGCTTGTAGAATTGAATAAAATACCAAAGGGAATTAAAAAAAAACTAAAAGTGGTAGTTGTTCGGTGCCATTTAATGAAAGCCTGACTGCCTTGATCAATTGGAAAGTTGCTAAATCTAACTTCGGTGAGAGGTTTGTGACGAGAAGAATTCAGCAAGGTTGTCACAAAATGTTTATTACGGTAGTATGCTCAGATCGGTTGTCAAAACATTTAAAGGAATTCTACTGTCAGTGTGTAGCAAACCTTCATTCGACGAAACGAACTAACAAGGTGTACAAAAAATAAACTAGAATATTTTACCCTGAAACAATGCTTGTCTTATGGAGCTGTTGTCCGGAGGTTTGATTATCTCTTGATATTGTGCACTCAAAAGTGACTTTTTCACTAACATTATTACCGCCACGGGTGGCCGAGGTCGTTAAGGCGCGGGTTCGTGAGCGGAAGGTCTGGGTTCGAATCCCGCCAGGATCGTTCTTCCTGACTGAGGTTTCTTCCAGGTTTTCT
The DNA here is from genome assembly GCA_030762175.1 of Metallyticus violacea. Classification (NCBI taxonomy): domain Eukaryota; kingdom Metazoa; phylum Arthropoda; class Insecta; order Mantodea; family Metallyticidae; genus Metallyticus; species Metallyticus violacea. Next base: position 102,156,061 of record CM060840.1, on the reverse strand, counting down.
ATCGTCCTCATTAATGGCAAATGCCGGGGAGGTACCCTAAACTTAGGCCTGGAACGTTTCCTTCCTTAAAACAAAAATTCTTTCCCAATATATCATTTCATTTTAATGAAAAACAACCAATAACGAGGAATGTGTCTCTACTGAACACTCAGCATTTGTGGAAGCTCCTTGCCCTCAACGGATAATTTACCCTATTCATTTATTGATTCATTCAGCATGAAAAATATATATTTTTAATGTGCACAGTATGTTTCAATTCTTGCTAATTTTTTGTTATTTTTTTCATAAAATAGGAGGAAATAGTGGTTTTATAAACTCTACGAAGAATTATTATAGAACTGTTGTCAAGTAGTTCATTATTGAAATATAAAGAAAAATGTTTGTACAGGTTTATAAATTACTGGGCCTAAGATGGAAACCGTTGAAAAATCAAAGAAAAAGAATTGTTATTACAATTAATTATATTATTTATTTATTTATTTATTTATTTTGGTAGAGCTAAGGTCATTAGGCCTTCTCTTCCGTTCTACCAATCTAATAATAATTACATGAAGTTATAGTAACAATATTACAATCATAACATTGGCAGTAAAGTTGACAATACACATACATATGTAAACCAATGTAAAACATGATGTATATAAATAAATGTATGCTAATACATAAATATTGATAACGAAAAATATTTTCTTAAGAAGAAGAAAAGATTAAATCCTGAAAGTGGAAATAAAGATACAAGCATAACATAAAATTAAACCCTGGCAATATTTGAAGGAGATATGAGCATTTATGACAGTAATAAAAATAATAGGATAAATAATTCTACAGCAGGTAAAACAAATAAATGCATATGTTATAACAAAAGAAATCTGAATCTAAAGTAATCGATTAATTCTAAAATATTAAACAACTTATGAAATGCTTCTAAAGTTTGGCAGTCTCTGACATCCCGTGGCAATGCATTCAGACGGGCAGTGGTTGCGGTGAATGATGATATGTAAAGTGATAATATATATGTTTTAATAAATTTTATGGAAAGAAAATATGAGGCCCAGCTGAGTTTACAATATTTCACTGTAGACAGAACGATCTTCAACCAATTCTTAGATCATTGGTAACAAAGAGAAAGCGCGAACAGGGGTGGTAGGGAAATGTGATTAATTCGTGAACACACAATTAATCGAAAAGCACGTAATTATAAACTCCGAAGTGTATATAAGTTCTACGTTAACTTACCGAGCAGGTGGGTCAGGCGGTAAAGTGTGGGACTCGAATTCGGAAGGTCCCGGGTTTAAATCCCTTGAGGCTGGTCATCCTTGACCTTTTTTTCTATGGTTTCCTTTGGTCGCTTAAGGGAATAACAGGATAATTTTTACTTTCCACAAATCTTCTCCTCTTCCATTTCAAGCCATTGGTTCTTTTACAGGGTCGAAAGTGTCAGGGAGATCGGGCTGGTGCGGTGTGAGGGTGGCTTGCGCTTTGTAAATGTCTGATATAGACTTTCTAAGATGCTCGAATTCCTTGGAAGGGGACTCCACCAGCATCGAAGCGATGAGCCTGTCTTAACGGTAAAACTCCTTTAAACGATTCAAAATGTTAAAAATTACTGAGAGGGGAGGGATATACTGAAATATGTGAGAAACGATTGCGTGAATCAGATCCGGAATGATATACTGTTGTGGTATAGGACGGGGATCTACAAAAATGACCAATGTGTCGTGATTTTGATACAATATGTTTAATATTTGGTATTGTATTTGCCTAATTAAGAAAGAAGATTTTCTTTTACTAAAGTAGCATAAAATACCTATGGATATAGTAAGTATGTTCATTAAACTTAATATCAGATACAACTATAAATAGGTAGGGAGCTATTTAGAGAATGTGAGACAAAAATGGCTAAGAAATGTGGTCCAATTTCATTAGAGCGATGATGAGCTTTAAATTTATACAGCATAACATTTATATGAATACTTTAATATTCATTAATTGCTTATTTAACTACATTCCCATTACATGTATGACCACGGTGATAAATGTACAGAGGAACGGAAGGAATGCAGCTGTATAATCTTTTGTTTCATATCTCGCATATACTAATCCTGTACCTAGTGGTTGATTAACAATAATTTTATTCTAATTTTTTCCACATATAACGAAAACCTCTGAACTGAAAAACTGTTTGCAAATCACTTCAAATAAAATTGCGATTATAAGCAATTAGGTAATGTAGAAATAAAACATATAATAGCTGCATGCTTTCTCTGTTTTATCATGCCATATTATGTCTTTATAGGGCATTATCTTGTTTTCTTCCATTCAGTTAAAGCTGTAAGTGCTGTTCTTTTATTATATGTCATTGTATCTAAAATAAAGGCGATTTGTAGCCACATGTAGTTTTTAAGCAATAAACTTTTTCTTTTATTACAACCGCGCTGTGGCTAGCATTTGTAGCGTGCTTCGTAGTGGTTATATAGATTTATTGTAACTTGTCGCAATTTAACGGGTTAAAGAAGCATAAAGACCTAGAGGATCCATGTGTGCCTCTGTGTGGTTTGCTGAAAGGATATAACGTCTTAGCAACAATTATCCAAAGCAATGAATTCAAAACATGTTTTGAGGTAAGCTTGGTACGAAATTAGCTTGTGCACTGCACGCAAATTCTATTTAAGTTTTAATTACAATAATTTATAAACACAAAAGCAATAAACAGGAACTGTTTGAAGTTATTCCTTTTAAATGTCTACCAAAATTCACCTACTACGAAAATTGCTTCAAATGGGAGACAAGGAAACCTAAGTGAGGTTATAAAATTTACATATATCTGGTAGCAAACAAATTGCATAATGCAATTAACCAATGAATCAAAAACTGTCATAGCATACCAGCAGCTATTTAACACAAATTTCTTTATAACATAAACCGAATAATTGCAAAAGCAAATAGTATAATTTATTTTGATAAAGCTAATATTAGAACCTTGCTAAATGCACATTATAAATATGTAAGGTAGCGCAAAAAACAAGCAAAAAAAAAAAAAAAGCCCTACGACGAACCTGGATCACCAAAGTAGGCAGGAAGCTCCATTGAATTTCTAGAAGAATGTCCAAACCAGCCCTATTCCCTTACTTATGTATTATCAGGTACAGTAGACCAATGAAATTAAGCTTAGAAGAAACGTCAAGCTCACGTGACAGTACCAAAGATAGAGAAGAACACTGCAGTATCGATTGAGGCCGTCCTTTTGTGCAAGAACGGCACAGTCAGAAAATTGATTTTAACCGATTTATACTCTTCTTGCATAATTAATTTGCTAAGCTTAGAGAGATAATTTATTCAGTATGTTTTACTTTATTTATTAATGGAAAAAACGTAATAGACATATGAAGGCAGATTCACTAATTAGAACTTAAAAATAGAATGTATCAATCCTTTGCTGATAAAGTACTTCTAGAGAAAGTAATTTGATAGCATGGTAACTAGGTAAATATCCAGTCAGTGGAAAAGAAGGTGAAAAAGTCCATCGCGCAGTAGCTATGTAAACTAACCGAATTCCTCAGCAAGTTGAATAAATTTAAAAATGAATATGAAATCCAAATTATGCCTTTGTTAGTTGATTATATAAGTTGTGACATTATTGTGTGTTTATTAGCAAAATGACAAACTCTAAAGCTAATTATTATTATTATTATTATTATTATTATTATTAATATTATTATTATTATTATTATTATTATTATTATTATTATTATTATTATTATTATTATTATTGTTGTTGTTGTTGTTGTCGTCGTCGTTGTTATTATTATTGATTTTATTATTATTATTATTATTGATATTAAACACAAAAAATTAACGATAAAATATTCAAAAATAAAATAAATATTAACTGACAGATAAAAGTTATATTGTGTGAGTATTTTTAAACATTTTTAAATGTAACCATGTTTATGAACTGGCCCCTTGGTATCAACTTTACATTCACTAAAATAGAGAGAAATAACATAAAGTTTCGACTTACCTTATGTATTTAATAGCAAGAAATTAATATGTGTCGATAAAACCAAAACATGTTATTATTTAAAAACAGTTACATCGCACTAAGCATATACACAATTAACAATATACAATTCAAAGTTACTTTAATTTTTCAGTGACTTTGTAACTTAATTTAAATTTTATTGTATTAAAAACAAGTAAGGTAAACTTTTATGGATGTTATTACAGAGCACACTTACATACAAATATAATTCTCACACACATATTAGATTAATATTTCACAGTTGTTATCATCAAGGCAATTCTTTTCTTAAATTTAAAACTATGTATCTATGCATCGTTATAAATACAGTTTATATGTTGAGTTAATTTGCCATTTTATTTTGAAACAATGAGAGAACATTAAACGCTAGAGCTCTTTTAATTGCGGCTTTCAGATGTTCCTAATGGTTCGATATCCCTAATTTTCAGGAACTATTTTTCTCATTTTATCTAAATAGTATATACCGAGCTTCGTTGCGAAAAAATTGGTGCCGATAGAGGGATTTTTAAATTTTAAATTTCAGGTAAACCCCCACTGCTAATAATCTGATTTCGCTGATTTTCAGAAGATATTTTTATTATTTTATTTCAAGGGCAAATATATTTGCCATATGAAATAAATGGCATGCTTTTTTTTTCTTAAAAAATTTAAATTGCGGCCGCTAGAATAATTTTTTAATTCCGCTTTAATCTCACACTCCTTAAATTGCGGATTTCAGGTATACTCCAATTCCAAATTACTTGATTTCCCTGATTTTCAGAAAAGATTTTTCTTATTTCATTTAAAGAATATACATAATTTCGTTCCGAAAAAAATGATTTTTAATTTTTGCGTTTCAGGTAAGCCCCACTACTAATAGTCTGATTTCACTGATTTTAGTAGACTGCATTTATTAATTAATTTTAATGGCATACATCTAACTTTAATGAGAAAATTGCGACCATTAGAGTTTTACATTTTTGCTTTAGGTTAATCCTCACTCTCAATGATACTTGCTGGTCAACGAACTGGATGAATTCTTTATTGAGGTAACATAACGAGTTTCGCTGGGGGAATAAAAAAAAATATTGTAGCCGCTAGAGCTTTTTTGGGGCGGGGTTTATTTAGGGACACTCTTTAACATCTCACGTCATCAGCGTCCCATTCAATTTCGGCGTGAAACTGCCGACAAATTTTGCTCAGAGGCCTCTGTTTTAATGCTTGAGGTTCCTTATCGTGCCGTAAATGTACCACACGGGACCTACGTCTTTACTTCCTTTCCGAAGGAAGTCATACTTAGGATTTTTACGCCCGAATAAAATCCATCTTCCTGGGCGGGATCGAACCCGCAATCTTGAGTTTAGAAGGCAGTATGGTTACCACTACACCACCAAGACCGACGAACTAGAGCCTTCACACACACATACACATATATACATTTTTTGTTGTCATTTTCGTGCCTAGTAGGTAGGATAGATGTATATTTGAAGAAACTTTTCATGGATACAATCGCAAAGTACATTCCTTTGAATTCGACAATTTGGATATAGATGGTTAGAAAACTATAATAGAGTTGGGATTTTCAAATATCTTCTGTAATAAATAAAAATAAAATATAAAGAAAATTATGAACAGGGGCAGTATATCCTACCGGCCATTCTTCCCTTGCTTACATAACGAAGTTGGTGTCTATGACTTTGAAAAGAAAGCTTTTTACAACGAGTGTAAGCAGTAGCAATTGATAAGAATCTTAGACAGTTAAATAACGAATTTAGAGATACTTTTAATTACCTGATACTCCCTGTGCAATTAAAAACAAGACTGAAATGGTTTGGCCATGTTTTGAGAATGACTAACGACAGGGCGGTAGAAGAAATTATGAAAGAATAACTGGAAGGCAGCAGAGCATTAGGTACATAATGACATAGAGGTAAAGGTAGAAAGTATGGCAGCTAAGCACTGAATCATGAAGAACGAGTATCAACAGTGAAAGAACTCAAGGTTAGATTAAAAAAAAAATAGTTTAAGAGGCTGCTTTGGGTTACTTTATTTGTACAGACTGAGTTAATTTTAAATAAATCGTCTTTCTTCTCTGTATGTTTTCTTTCGTCCCAGTTGGGATCAGTTCTAAAGATCACCTATTTCCCTTCATTTTTGGCACGTCCAAACCATTTTATATAAACACATAATATATTAATAATATAATTATTAGCTCAAATTTGTCTTTATGATAAAACTACATTCTAAACATGGGCCATCCAACATGTGTTTTTGTTCTTTAATTTTCAGACTCATTGTCTCAGTTTTTTAAAGTTGATTGTTAAATACTTCACATTATCTTAACCGTTCTTTTAAAATCAGATTTTGGTTAATTGCAATATAGTTAATTTAGTTAATATTATCTTCATACTTTTTCACATGTCATGTTGTACTGTAGCCATATATTACATCTTTATTCATCGTTTTTCCATTTGTGACTTTTCTTCTTGCATCTTGCATATTGACAGTACATTTTAAATTTAGTAAGTGTTAGATAATATCATTGTTTTAAAAGGGTTAAATCTTGAAACCCATTTAATAATATGAAAAATAAATGAACTAATTTTCGACAGTTAATGAAATGTATGTTATTTAGTTCTTTAAGATTCTATAGAGTTATTTTTGTTCTGTGTTGTAGTTGAGAGCAAATTCTCACTAGTTGCCCGTCATAATAATAGACCATTATATCCGAGCTGATAGCTGCAGGTAAACAAACGGTATTAATTACAGTGTGTTAATGAATTTAATTTAACAATAGCGGTGGTGTTGAAATTTTGCTGATTAAAAAATCTACAGAAATAGCACCCATACTGTATAGAACTTTGTAGAAAATGGAAGAATTGCGGGATCCGACCTGCTGCAACAAAACGTAAATTTTAATTAAATATTCCTGCACCACTTTGAACAGCTCCTATAAAACTTTTAGTGCTCATTATGTAATAAAACTAAATTTTTGAACCTGTTATCGTGGATGAAATTGTCGAAAGGTTATTCATCGGCTGAGCCGACGACTGGCGCGACCTTTGCCCGTATGGTTAATGTTTAGTTGCGAACGCAAATAAAAATAACTCTTTGTAAATTCTTACGCTTCAATATATTTACAACAAAAAGGGTGGTATGAGGTTTTGCATACTTTTGTTTTATTCTTTCATTGCATTGTATTAATTTTAATCGATTCTCCCATGTAGTAACAAAACACAATGTCTGACTTAGAGCATTTTTAAAATTTGACCAACTTCTACAATTCAGTGAAACATTGACTTTTGTCACTGGTGCATTACTAAAATAATAAATCAGTTTTGTTCTTAATATTACTTAATTTTTCTAGGAAATCATAGAGATGCGTGAGATGCAGTATTCATGCATGACAAATTCCCAAGTATGAATATTATATGTTGAGTTATACTAGTAATACTTGTAAGATACCTTTTTCACAGATGTAACTGGTGTTATATAATTATTACAGACTGAAAAGTATACACTATGTTTTTACAAGCAGATTATTATTTTATTCTTATAATAGAAGTTAGTTGCGAGTGTTTTTTCATGAATGTTTATCGCTATGAATTTAATAATCTAGACTGCAAGTACAAGTACTTGCAATAGCTACATATTATTTTAAAAGTCTTATTCTACTGTTAAGAGGGTGTTACAGTTCCAAATGTCTTTTCTGTAACATAACCTTGGCTTTGTCAATGGTGTTTTTATATACTAATAGCTGCTTTGTCACCTTGACGTATGTACAATAACAATATGCATGGGGACAATTCAAAGTGGTTATAAAAGATATTTTCTGAAATGAAGGTTATTGAGTGGAAAAAGAACATTCAAACTATTTTACTATGTTACCGTAAGAAAGCTACACAAAATAAAAGCTTTATGATCTGTCCACATTTAGAGTGAATGTGACGTAAATGATTTTCATTGACTGAAGAACATCTTTACTCCGGAATTAGTTCGAAAATTAGTATCGCTTATTAAATGAAAATTGTCTTTTTTTCTCAGATATTTGATGTACAAGTCAATAACATGAATCTGAACTGTTACACTGACAGCACTTCGGGAAGAAATTGAAACGACATGTGCTGCGTTCGCTGAGGACACTTTCGCAAACGTTGCTCAATCAGTAGTTTAACGCACTCAGAAGTGCATCGACGTCGATGATAGGTATTTTGAGCAACTGTTGTAACTGTAAAAGTCTAAGATGATTAGTGTTCATCATGTGAGAATTCAATTTTATTATGATAACAAAAAGTTTCTTTGCTTGAAGTGTGTACACGTATATTTTGGCAGCCTTTGTATATATCGTCTTGAGATTCTATGCGGGCATGAATTCTGTCATGTCCCTTTTAAAGAAACTAATGTATCACAATTATTGAAATTATTTTGACCATTAATAAAAACATAGAATTTACTCTCTGCATCGAATATGTCCATTGCGATTGTTAGAAAAGAAAATACTTCCTTCTCATCTGGGTCGTCATGAAATCAATAAAAGAAGTTCCAATTTCACTGCTCCCTTTTTGTCCTACTGCTACAAAGCAGCACCTTCATGTTTGGGGAGATCATAAATATTATTGAATGCTTCCTTTTGTAGTAAAATAAAGTCTCTCACTCTTTGGGGTCATTAAATGTTTTAGACATCAAGATTCGTAGGTTCCACATTCTAAAACAGTCATTTTCCCTTAATTCCTCCTTAATGTCCCTGAAGTATTTAGTTTCTATTCTGTGATCTTTTCTTTCTGGATGTGCATATCTACACAGTGTACTTAATTCACGTGGATTAATTATGGGCAATTCAATTAATGTACTAAATGTTTCTTCAACTAAAATGTTGTAAAAAAGTATTAAAATAGCAAAACATTAAGATATTTTATTCAGGTCATTTCAAAAACCAGAAGTTTTAGCCAAGATAAAATGAATATATAACATTTTGGTAACACATAAAAAGGATGGTAGTAAATTTATAAAGCATTTCAAGACACTTAACGTCATATTCCCACATTTCTTCAATTGTTAAATGCAAGTTACATTAGCAACTCTTATTATTCTCATAGTGTGTACTTTAAGATATCCATTTTTATTTTATTACTTCTTCAAAGCACCCAAACAACACATTTATGTTTCCAGACTCGTTCGCATATACAAAAACATGAACTGCAGCTTTAGCACCAAATAAGAGTGGTGTGTTTATTTATGTATGGTCGAAAGTGTTCATCCAAGAGATAATTAATGTATCTGATTAGATTGTCTGATATGCTTTTGCGGTTATTGCATTATCTATCGGTGACTACAACCGTCTCGACAATATCTGTAATCCGAAGTTGTCTATAATAATAATAACAACAATAATAATAATAATAATAATAATAATAATAATAATAATAATCATTGCAAATACATGTGTTGATTATATGAAAAAGTTTGTTTTGCTGGTTTCCTATTTTGCTCGTATTTATGAGGTAAATCTGGAAACTTGAGTGAATGAATGAACAGTGTTTAACGCCCGTTTTGCTACAGAAGCACGTCGGTCCTGGTGGTGTAGTGGTAACCATACTTTCCTTTTAAACCTAAGGTCGTGGGCTCAAACCCGGCCAGGATTGATGGCTTTTTTGGGCGTAAAATCCTAAGTATGGCTTCCTTTGGAAGGGAAGTAAAGCCGTGGGTCCTATGTCGTACATTTACGGCACGAAAAAGAATCTCAAGCCTGAAAGAAGAGGCCTCTGAGCAAAAATTGTCGGCCGTTTCAGTCCTGAATTGAATGCTTTTTTTTATTGATTTATTTATGGACGCTCTTTAACATCTCAGGTCATCAGCGTCCCACATTCAACTCAGGGCGTGAAACAAACTTTGCCGACAAATTTGCTCAGAGGCCTCTCTTTCAGGCTTGAGGTTCTTTTTCGTGCCGCAAATGTGCGACACGGGACCCACGGCTTTACTTCCCTTCCGAAGGAAGTCATACTTAGGATTTTTACGCCCCCAAAAAATCCATGAATCCTGGTCGGGTTAGAACCCGCGTTTTGGGTTTAGGAGGCAAGTATGGTAACCACTACACCACCAGGACCGACTGAATTGAATGGGCCGCTGATGACCTGAGATATTAAAGTGGGTCCTTGAATAAAAAAACGAATCGAATAGCTACAGAGGCACCACAGGCGATGGACACTGGTGATACATGAAATGAAATGATATATTGGTAAAGGATTTATTTTTAAAAGGAAACGTTCCAGGGCTAAGTTTAAGGTATCTCCCCGGCATTTGCCATTTATGAGGACTGAGGGAAAACCTGGAAAAATCTCAGTCAGGCAGGACGGTCCTGGCGGGATTCGAACCTCAGACCTCCCGCTCACGAGTCCGCGCCTTAACGACCTCGGCCACCCGTGGAGGTGGATGGAAACTTGAAGGTAGTTAAAAGTTGACGTCTTTAGTTTGTGTCTAAATAACTTTTTTTGATGTTCAGTAGTAAGGTAATAGTAAAGAACACGCTTCATACAATTGAAAGTAGCAAAATTAGCAAATTTTTACTTTCAAATGAGTGCTAGGAAGGGTTTTAGCGTTATGTTTGTTATTATTATTATTATTATTATTATTATTATTATTATTATTATTGTTATTATTATTATTTTCTATGCGAACCTGTGGCCTTATGTATTGGAAAATTCCTCCAATGATCTTCTAGTCTACGTTAGCGTTTCCATTTAAATATTTAGGTTGTCGAGTGTGCAATAAAGTTGTAGAAGGGGGAGAAATAAGGCTAAATAAAGAATGTGAAGGAAATTTTGAAATATGCTTAACTATAGTCACACGTGAAGCAATGGACTTTTTTGGACGGGTGTCTGTCCTCCTTAAACATGCCATGAGAATTTGTCACACAATGTGACGGAAATTGTAGTGACGCTCTTCGCATCAAATAGAAGGTTAGGGTAGGGGAAGGTCTTGACTTTAGCCTGTACTCCTTCCCCTTTCCTCTCACCTAGATCTGTCCTACCCGCACCGGAAAATACCAACCGCATCACCCTCCACCTTCACACTGGCTCTTTTTCCACGACATTCGACGTCATTTCCCTTCTCTTCCTGGCTGGTCCTCAATTTTGAGGTCCCAGGAGAAAAGACTTCAGCTTCATTAAAAAAGAAAAGCTACAAATACTGCGGAAAAATAAGCACAACGCTGACTTTGGAGGCGGAGAAAATTGTGTTTTCCTCTGTAATGTCTTCCATTAATGGTATTTCAAATTTCCAATTTATAGATAGCTTTAATTACGAAGTGGTGTATGTAAGCAGTCTAACATATTATATTTTTAGTAAGAATATAAAGATGCAATATAAATTTACTTGCAAAAATAGTGTGAGTGCATGTGTACACTTACAAGTTAATATACAGAAATCAAATATAAATACATTACAGTACACAAGGAATATTACATTTATTTTCATATTTTCACAATTAAACGATATAGTATAAAAGTAAATATAAAACACTTTTTGAGTTTATCTACATAGTTTGATAAATCTTGATATATTAGTAAATTAAGATCGTAGAAAAATGTAACAGAAAAAAACTGGATAAAGTTCAGCTTCGTTACCAGATATCAGAACTTTGACAAATGTCTCTTTAAATGTGTTATATAGTTTTGCATATGAAAACTAATATATGGAAATTACATTTTTGGGAATGAAGTGTGAAGCGATTCGATATGGCTCCAAGTTGGATGCAAAATTTTGAGATGGCTTGGTATGGCAGCCACGTTGGGATGGGACGTTGTTGTTGTTTTTGAGCGGTCTCACCTTGTGATGCCAAAATAGAATGGTTTAGTAGATTGATTATAAGTGACTCCTAAGCTGTTGCCCACGCTTCAACGACAACAGTTTCTCAGGGTGAATTCTGATATTTAGTTGACTCGTATTCTACAGGACTGATAGAGGAATTCAATGGTGAAAATGAGCACGTGATGAGACATAATGTATTTTAGTATTTTATGTCCAAATTCTTTCGCCTTTCTGAATGTTATGCTTACAATAGACTTAAGAGGGTAGGTCCATAAGTTTCCGACCTCGCCAATAAGGATTATCGCCATCACAAAACCCTTATCTGGTGTCATACCCTACCTGTTAAGTAAATAATTGCAGCTGTAGCTTTCGCTCCGCTGTGTTGAGTTGTTCACAAATAGCTGCATAAAGATAGCCATGTAGAAGACTGTGACATGTTCAAAATGGAGTACTGAGCTGTTATTAAGTTTTTCACAAAAAAAGGACTTACTCCAAATGAAATTAAACAGCGATTGGACGTTCTATACGGGGAAGCATCCTCCGAATATTTTACTGTAAAAGAATGGGCCAAACTTTTTTGAATGGGTTCAGAAAATATTGAAGACAAAGAACGTGCAGGTCGGCCATTGAAGGTGCTCACTCCTGAAAACATCCTCTTGTGAAGAAGAAATTATGGAAGACCAGCGGCTCAAAGTTACAGAAACAGCAGTAAAATTAGGCCTTTCTAGAACAACAGTCCTTCGAATTATTCATGAATATTTAAACATGAATAAGGTTAGTGCAAGATGGGTGCCTAGACTTCTTTCCTCAGTCCAAAAGCAGCAATGAGCCATCTGTTGTCAGGCAATTTTAGAGATTCGCCGTGAAAACGACAAAGAAGTTCTGCAAACCATTGTTGCGGGAGATGAAGCTATGGTGCTCTACTATCCCTTGTCCAAAAGACAATCAATAGAGTAGCGTAAATCTGGTGAAATACCGCCTCTAAAGTCCAAGGTTACTCAGTCAACCAAGAAGATTGTCTTAAAGTATTATGGTACGATTTCAGTGCTTGATACAAGTTTTCAAAAAAAAAAAAAAAAAAAAAAAAAAATTACCCAAAGCAATGAGCTTTTCGTGCGAATATTAACAATTACTTTTCATCAACTGTATAAAATATTTTACACATGGATTATAGTTGTTGTCAGTCAGCATTTCTTTTTATATGAAGCTACAACCCGAAATCGGGTTAGGGTCTACTTCCTATTTCTGTGTTATCAGCACTTTAGTCAGCACTAAAAATATAAAGCAATAATACAATCAGTGGTGCCATTTTGTCATTTGCTGCAGTTATGCCCGCCCCGGTTTAAGAGCTGTTGTATCCATCTTCATCTTTGGTGACCTCTATTATTGTCCTTGTCAAAAAATATTACAGCAAACCTGCAATAAAGGTCGCCGCGTTATGAATATTATTTTATTTTATTAATATTCGTATTCAGTGTTTCACTATCATCCCAAAAGGTTTCTTCTTCTTCTTTCCTATATTCTATTTTCTTTTCTGTATCGACAAATTCTTTCAAGGACAGAATCATTATTGCCTCTTTATTAAGAAGGTTAGAACCATTTGATGAACCTGAAGCAAATGTCGGCTATTTACTTCAATAGTATGTGAATAAAACGTATTTTGAAATTTCGGAACGTTTAGTTTTCTATTTATTATTATTATTATTATTATTATTATTATTATTATTAATATTATTATTATTACTATTACTATGCACGAACTGCTCCCTTTAGTTCTATCTTATTCCAGGTCTACCAATATCACCCCTTCTTTGAGATCGTATTACCTGCAATGGGAAATTTTAGTGTTAATTTTTTCAAATATTTTTTTTATTTTCTTTATCTTTCGTTACAGAAAATATTCCAAGTTCGCTTTATCATCAATATTTCCAGTACCTGTTTTATTTTATTTTAACCCAGTGCTACATTAATTCAAAACTATAAAATAAAGTTTAAATTTTATAGTTTTATAAACATTTAATTAATTTGTCTTTATCCTTTTTCCCCACAGTTCTTTTATTTACTTTTTTTTAGCAAATGTTCTGATAAAATTATTCTTACTTACTTCAAAAGAATTATTGCTGGTTAGGTGTCTAAAAGGGTTTCTGTTTTCATGTTTAACGTTTTGTTTTTTGTTAATGCAGGTTATATATTTTACATGTTTAGTTTAAATATATTTTTTCGGTTAATTTTTAATGTTTGCTTAAATCTAAGATCACAAATCTAATTTAGACCTTTTGTAAAAATACTTTAGATTTACTCTATTCACTTATCTCTTAGCTAAACTATAAGTTATATAATTTCAATTACCAGCATAAATTTATCCTACAGCAGATTAGAATAGACAGCATATGCAATGGAACAAAATTTACGTTCAATAAATGGAAAATAATTCCCAGCTCAGTGGACTATTAGCCGGATAATCTCTGTTTCCAATTAATAAATAAGAATATTATCAGAGGTAAACTTGTTTCAATTAGCTTTGTGTATCTTATCGAAAAGAGATAGAAGTAACAATTCCTTTTCTTCCTAACAACTAATTAAGGAGGTAAGCCATATAAGGATGGCAAAGCGCTTTGCAGCTTTCCAGTTTACAGGCCGTCATACTTCGCTGTTCCGAAAATGAAGGGGCAGCGGTGCGTGTCTTGAAAACGCTTAACCAAATGAACATAACCAGCATCAAAGTTTGTTTGCTTTTTGGCTCTGCAACACTCCTAACATATGACATTACCTTTATAGCATATTATATACTTATAAATACATGCACGCATTTATGAAAAAAATGCTCCATTCAAACAGCAAACTTGGCAAAAAAAAAATGCATTTAAAACTTCCACACCATTGAAAAAAGTTAATATTTTGAAGTTAATTATATTATTCAAAATTAAATTTTAGGCCCTCTTTTTCAATCCCTTCAATAAGCTTTCTAGTCTGTGTATTCTACATCATCATATTCTTAGCCCAGAGACAAGATAAAAAAGAAAATGAAAGACTGGACTTTATTAACTAGAAACATTTACAGGTATTTTCCAGCACTTGACATTGTTCCACTGGCGAGTAACCTGTACACACTGCTTTTATTATTCATTCAGTCGAGGTAATGTTCATAAAAAATAATAATTGGATAATGGATTATTCTACAGTGCTCTTGGAAATGATTTCCCAAACGTTTTCACAAAGGCTGTGAACGTTTACTTCCTATTTTCAGGTATTATATATTCATTGTTTAATGAACACAATGAAGTGCAAATAGATTACATCTATGAACATTAAAAGAGGATATGAAGGCGAGACTATCAATATTATATCACACTAATGATAATGCTCGTATTAATTTTGCTTCTTACATGGCATGTCACATGTACAAGAAAGCAAAACAGTAAAAAACATTTTATTATATTTTTTATATTTCCTAAATAACAAATTACAAACATATATACTATAATTATAAAAAACGCGCATAAATTACCATACTTGTTGTTATATTATATTATAATAAGTTACTATATTTAAATTTTATTTCACCATAAGTTTTAAATAAAAAATCATGAAGTATTTAGCTTTATTTGAGAAGAATGTGTCTTTTGATTTTAAATTATACCTTTAGCTATCCCTAGATGCTAAAAACCTTGAAAAACATTCTAAGTACATCTAGTATTCTATTCTGTAGACAATATATATCCCCTTTGTTTTTGCGATCATAACTTACTTGGTCTCTTAATGTAAAATGCTAAGGGTCTGTGATTTCATTTCATCTTTGTTAAATATACTTTTTATTAACATAAAGCAATGTTGGAAATACTGGCTTATAAAGTTTAGAGCGAATTATTTCTTAACTTTTTGAAACCCTTCATTAACATCATAGCATCATTAATAGCTAATCTATGTTTCCAAATGAGCACATAGAAACCCCCTTTGTTTGAGCGTTTGATGTCAAAATATCAAGGTCATAATATTTTGAGTGTAAAATTGAACAAACTATTTCACAACTTAGCTTCTGAGATTATTAAATAGCAAGAAATAGTAATTAAAGTGTAATTCAAATTCATTATATGCATTTCAATAAATTAATCACCTCCTTTTGTTTTATCTTCGTGCTAAATAAAAAGAATGGTTCATAATACATTCCCTTGTTGAACTGCTACAGACGTTTTTCATTGGATCGTAGCTCTTAATTTATATTAATAATATTGTACAGATGTTTCAGTATGTTGATATATTTTATTAATAATGATTTCTCATGTTTTATTAACAAAATATATTAATAGTCTTTTAAGGGAATATAGAAGGCATATTTTCTCTGGTTCTCAAAAATTTGGGAAACGAAAATGTGCAGTTCTAAAATGATCCATTTTTTATTTATATTGAGTGCTCTAACAGGAACTTAAGGGCTTTAATAAGCACATCAAATATTAAATTAAGATTAAATTCTTAATTTCTTAAAGTTTAAGATCCATATGCAAGAAATACACATTTTGCTAAGCTAAAAGAATATGAAAAACATTTCAATGAGATAATGCAACTGATATTTCATAGCATTTCCAATCTAATAGGAAACATGTTGAAAGTAAAAGTGATTCAATAGACTGCCATCCCTGTACGTCAGAGCGGTGCCTACTGCTCCTGTTTCTCTAGTTTGCGTTATGTAGTGGTTAAACCTAATACAGATCACTTTCTGCAGCAGATGAGTATTAAATATCAGCGGCACATTCTCTAAAGGGTAGCTGCACAGGCCGTTCCCCTCTAATAACTCCCGATCTACCGTTAAGAGTTGAGCCACTTTGATACCGAACGCTTCACCTCACTTCACAACTGCCGACTACAAGTAGCGATTGTAACCTAATATTGTCCGAAGCCGGTCTATCTTGCATGTTCCAGCATTTACAGCGGGTGTAGAGTATATGGAACCTTTACTTTATTATCATTTATGTATTGGAAACTTGTTGCTTGTAGTCCGAATACATTTTTAAGAGAACAGCTTGAGCATTTTTACCAGCATAAAAATGTTCATTAAGTATATACTAACCAGTAACTTTAGGAATTAAATATTTTCATGTTAGAAATTGAATTTTATGTATTAATGACTCTTTTAGTACAAGAAAAGGTGCATAGTTCCACTTTCTAACCTGAACATGTTGTTTATCAATTCACTTCCCCTCTCTTAGAGGCAATCATTGGATTCAGAAAAATCGCGTTCTTTATTTGAAACTAATTATGAATGGGGGTGTTATAATTTTTAATAAAATTTTATACTTAAATATAATCATTCTGTACATGTTTATGTCTTTCTTTACGCTAGGCATTTGCCATTTATGAGGACTGAGGAAAACCTGTTAGGGAGGACGGTCCTGGCGGGATCCGAACCCCAGACCTCCCTCTCACGAGGCCGCGCCTTAACGACTTCGGCCACTCATGGCATTTTGCAATATGAGGCAAATTAAAAAGGTGATATACCGTACGAGTACTAATGCTATTATTATATGATTTCCAGTTTCCGTTCTCTTTGCATAAATAAGTAGTAAATGATAAACGTATTGCAAGTGATGAAAATTGAAACGGATTGAAGCCTTAAAATCTTACATGGCCAAATAAATGCAAAATGTTAATAGAATAAAAATCAATTATAAAGTGAAGCATAAATGCCATTCAATGTGGTAACCTAGAAATAATGAGAGTTTTCTGGTGTTTATTTCTATGTTTTAAAGCTTTACCCTTAGAGTGTTGCTCATTTCAGTTAACTTTACCGTTCTGCATGGTGTCTCTAGTATAGCTGTTGACAAGAAAACAGACGAATGCGAGAAACAAGACGAGCTCCGGGTTTGAAAACAGGGTATGTTTGTGTCACGACGTTGCAAACAGATAGTACTGCAAAAATTAAATGCACATAAGTGAATGAATAGCATCGAAGAAAAAAAAAAAAACTAACAGTATATAACGCCCGTTTTAATCACGGAGGCGGTGGATATTGATCAGCAGGGCCAGGATTTTTAGATTTTTATAAACCCTGAATTAACTTTTTATAACACGTTAAAATAGTTATATTAATTATTTTTAATTTTTATAGTACTTTTTTCAAGTTTCTTGGCTAAACACATTGAAACAAACATATGCTAATATGAATTTATTTTAATATAATTTAACTTGTATATTTTCCATTGTTCTGAAATACGAAACTACACGAATACCTAACATTTCCAAAACTTCATAATGTCAGAGCACTGCATTTTTTTAAAGTTGTAAAGCACTAAAATTACTTATAATGACCAAGTCTTTATTTCAGGGCATTGAAATTTAAAAATTTTTAAAACAATGTTTAAAATACTTTTTAAAAATTTTAAAAAGTTTTTGTTAAAGTTTTGAAGTTGTAAAGCACTAAACTCAACTGGAACATTTTTCAATTATTTAGGTTACTGTTGCACTGCTCTATTAAATACATTGCTAGTTTTTTATGGTGAAAAATTTTTCTGCTGTCTTTTAAAACATTTTAATTGTAAGAAAATGTTTTCTTGACACAGCAAGAAGTCATCGGTGTAAATTTCAAATGAATACGTTGCTGTCGGTCTCCATGGTAAATCGTCTGAAATTTGTCCCTCCTGAAGAACATCAGATTCATTTTTCATTGTTGCAAAGCCTGAGTTCCAATGGAGAATCTTGCTGAGCTTCAAAGAACAGGCTCACCCACTCACCCTGGAATTTCTTTCTTTGAAATTGTGCAAATCTTTCAGTGGTAAAGATGCGGATTTCAAGTGCTGAATATCTACAGGAAACTCACTGAAATTGGTCTTAATAAAGGCAAGTGAAGTGATGCTGTTCTTATTGATAAGAACCGTTTTAGTATTTGATATGCAGGTTGCATCGTTGACGTAAAACGGGTCTATAACACTCTTGGTGTCTTCAGAATATTTTATGGTTACCTGTAGCCAAAAACCCCAGCGGGTACGATAGGTTCTGGAGGCAGAGGTGTTTGTGGTAGCATTTCCTTGAAAATCTAAATGGAAGCTTTCAGAAAGGCTTTCTTAATGTTGTTCACTGCTGGGAAATTGTTTCTAACCTCAAGCCGTAAGCAAAGCAGGTGACATGCAGAATGTTAGGGTAGAAAATGTTCAATGTCTTTCCCGCCATGATCATGTAGACCGTACTGGTGATGACAAGCAGTAGAAAACTCTCATCACGATTTTCTGATAGCCATAGGATGCATAAAGCTTTCCAGATGGTGCAGACTATGGTGCTGTGGTTCGTTTTGTCCAGCATCTTGTATAATATGAGGCGGGGCTTACCAGGTACTGTGGGATCTAACTTACCCACCACAGCGTTAGCAATGAAGCGACCACACGTGGTCTCATCCACTGAATGCCTGATGTTACAGTCCTGTAGTTCTGTTCTGATGAATTGAAACTTTTTCTCGTATAGTTGATGCATATATTTTTTCCCCACGGTTGATTCATTTGGTATCTTTCAGCCACTGATGTCTAGAAGAAGTTTTTGAATACTGGGTTCTGTACTACGTGCCATGGCACATTTGTTGATACTAGCATCTCATTAATGGTCTTCTTAAGAATCAGAAAAATCTGAAATTAGCGGTTGGAACTGTATACTCTGTTTCCTCTCAATGCTGCCCTACATTCTCTTTATGCTTAGATATTTGGTCACAACTTATTTACTTTTGCCACACCTGTGATAAAATTGGAATCGTCTCCGATCGACTGTTCTAATCAACCAACTTTTAGAAATCTTTCTTTTTGGCAACTTGCTGTTAATTAACTGAAAGTGTAAGATGCCTAATAAAGCATTCAGTTAACTTCTAAATAAGATATATATTTGAGAAGTTGTCTTAACAGAACGTAACGGACAATAAAGAAACAGAAGACTGTCCGAGAGTCGTTTGAACATGATTGACAACAATGGTATGAATAAATTAAATTAAATTTGCTTCTAAAATTAAGTTAATTTCCACAATGCTATTAACACATGGCAGTGAGGTTCATCAAGATGCACACTGCTATCTAATGTTTTAAAAGAAATTCTTTTTAAGTATTATTAAATTTAATTTTAGTAATTTAAAGTTAATTACATTTAAAATTAATTTAAATTTAATTTTAATATTTTAATATTTTTAAAGTTTTAGGCATTTTTAGGTTTCAACGTCCAATTTAACTATTTTTCGATTTCATAAGATTCAAGTATGTGACATCCATGATAAAAAAACAGATAATTATGTTAAAATATCACAGTTAGCTATCAAGGAATAAAATAGTTTAAAACCTAAGAATCCGGGCGCTACTGATGATGTATGAGATGAAATGATAAACTGGGAAATTATTAATTTTTAAGGAAAAAATCATTCCAGGCCAAAGTTTTAGGGTACCTCCCCAGCATTTGCCATTTAATGTATAGAATCTCTCTGAAACAATTGCGATATATATTGTATATGGTAATACCGAACATATAGAGGAAAAAATGTCTCCTAAACACAGTTTATTGTATCCTATAATCATTTTTTATGATACAAGTGTTAAAATTTGTAGGTTAATCACTCACTTTTAACACCTATGTCACAATCTTTTAGGTAGATCTTTAATGTTTATAAATACATTAGTAATTGCAAATTACACATGTTCCGTTCATACTGAATGTTTTTGCTTCATAGAAATAATTTGTAGGAGCAGGAAAAACTTTACCTAAATATCGTAGCGGTGGTAGTTGTTTTACCGGGATGTATTTATTATTGTTATTTTTGTATTATTTTTACACTACACTAAATTTATATTTAAACATGTAATTTTCTTTGAAGCTGAAAGGAACTATATTTTGTACTTGAACATGCGAATTAATGATATAAGTTGCTATTGATTATCCTCCAGCTTGACATGGTTTCAGTGTTGCCAACTTAGCTACTTATGCAAATAAATCTTAGAAACTGGTTAATTATGTAATTTCACTAATTCCACTATGGCGTAATTTCGAATGTAAAAATAAAAATTTTGTAACTTGTATCCGATTAAATATATTAATAATAATCATCATCACATTATGTACTTAACTCAAGTTGATATAACAAGTGCAGAGTTATAATATGAAGTTTCTAGTTTGAGTTCCTTGTACTAGTTCTTTAAAGAGACTACTTTTATGGACTGTGTAAAAAATAAAACATATTTTTTTCAGGGTATTGAATTGTGCAGAAATAAAAAGCAAAAGGTTAAACCTATGTAAAACAAAAGAACGTTTTCAAACTAAAGCGAACGCGAACCCACTAAATATTGCAAAGTATGAACTTTTCTTTTGACAATGATGGTCGAATAACTTTGCATTCTGGTTCATTTGCTCGCCTCTTGATTTTCATCACAGTTTGAATGCATGCATGTCTTTGTCATTTTCAGAAACAAGACCCCTCTTCGCTCAAGTTAACCACCCTCAACTCCTAACCTCCTTCATTTGGATCATCCTGCAGATCCCAAACGTAAAATTTCAAGTTCCCCTTCTAATTTTTCTTTTCTTTACCGTCTTCTCATCTTCGTCAGTTGTCTTTTTCTCCGATCTCCCCCTTTCCTCAAACCACCCCTTCTTCGTTACTCGCTTTGTGCACGAGTGAAGATCCCAATGGAAAAATTAATTGAATCATTTGAGAGATCTACTGACTGACTTGAGTTCGTAGACCCATAACGTCGTAACTGCAGAAACTTTCTTTAGTACTCCTAGCTCTAACACAATCATCTTTAATTTGTTATGCATTTCTTCCCTGTTAGCTGCTTTGTTTGTTAATCTCTATTTTCACAGCTTTGTTTAAATATTATTTTTTTCTTTATGTGATGTTAATAATTCACTTTTTGCTCTTATGGATTATACATAACGACAAACCTCCGTATGAGATTATTAGGTTTTACATGTAATTTTATTTTCGCACAGCAGGGCTTACAACTACTTTTTATAGTATTTCACAATGTGTATTTGTATTTATTTGTTGTATTTATTATATCTTCTGTTATCAAACTCTTCCACAATAAAATATAAACGCACCAAAAAAGCAAAACACTACATCTGTCCCAAAATAATAGTCATATTTTCTCAACAGATTTTTCTCATTTAGAAACCAAATGAAATCACAAAGAAAGCTATGGACTATCTCAGAGCACACGAAACGTGCTTGGGATGCCCAATAATATGCATGCCTTTGTATGTGTTCTCATTTATTCAGTTTAGCATATAGGCAATTGCAATGCTTAATGCACAAGTATTACATGACATCTGTTTAACATCGCGTAGTTTTTGGGCTAAAGTAATGCCAAGCATTGAAGAGTGAAGAATTATGGAGATGATCAGCACCTACTTCGAGTCAACAAAAATGTTGTTTTGCAAAGAAGTGTGATAAAATAAAGTGCTGAGAAGTTGGCCGTTAATTGTTGATTTTTGATTCGTTTTATTTACGGACGCTCTCTAACATTTCAGGTCATGAGCGTCCCATTCAATTCAGGGCGTGAAACGACCATCAAATTTTGCTCGGAGGCCTCTTCTTTCCGGCTTAAGGTTCTTTTTCATGCCGTAAATGCAGGACACGGACTTTACTTCCCTTCAGAATTGCCATTAATTGAAGGTTCATACAGCGTACGTGGAAACGGCGAGAACCCCGTAATGAGTGGTGGCATGTCGCTGATGCTTCTTATAAAATGAGAAGGACGACATAAGGCAAAGAGTCACAGATCAGCTGAGACTTCTTCAGGAAATCCCATTGGGTATCTGGCTTGACTTTAGGCTGACAAAATCAACGGTACATCGCAGAATCCAAGAAAAACTAAAACCAATATTGATTATAACATATGAAACGTTTACATTTTGCTTGTAAATGCTGGACCCAGCAGTTCCACACGTAGAATGAACGCCCGTTTTTGCTACAGAGGCACCACAGGCAATGATGATACATGAGATGAAATGATATATTGGGAAAGAATTTATTTTTAAGGAAGGAATCGTTCCGGGCCTAAGTTTACGGTGCCTCCCCGGCATTTGCCATTTATGAGGACTGAGGAAAACCTGGGAAAAAATCTCAGTGAGGGAGAACGCATCTGGCGGGATTCGAACCCTAGACCTCCCGCTCACAAGTCCGCGCCTTAACGACCTCGGCCACCCCTGGCGGTCTCACAGTAGAGCATATTCAATAGGATCGATTAATTAAAATAAATTTCATAATGGAAGTAACAGGGGAGATTTGCCTTGTAACGGAAAACCGTAAAACTGATCGAACTTGTCAAAACCTGGAAAAGTGATGTTTTTAGCGGCAGTGCCAATACCTTGGTACAATAAGCAATCAGCACTTTTATGAAAAAAATGGATTTTTTTTTTCGTTCATGTACCAGGACGCATCAAAATGGAGTGGCAATAACAGACCTAGTGGAAGAATTATCACGAAACCTAACAATCTGTTACACAACTCTAATACAGACAAATGCTGATTGAAACACGGACGTCTACACTCAACAGAATATTGCGAAATAGCATTTGATTCTTCAGATCTTGAATGTATACCCGCCGCTAGGCTTAACATGCACTGTACTGCGTAACGCTTCTTTGACCTTGCAACAACTCCTGATATGAGAGTTCGTGGAAAAAAACCGCATGCCTCACGTGGGAAACGACAGTGAGGATTTTCATCTTTCCAAACACGGTTATTTCTTTTGTAAAGTATGCCATTTGTGCAAAAAAATATTTATCCATAACAATACAATACTTGCAAAATGACCACCTAGGGTGGCTGAAGTCGTTAAGGCGAGGATTTCTGAGCAGAAGTTCGGTGTTCGAATCCCGTCAGAACCGTCCTCTCTGACTCAGTTTTTTCAGTTTTTTTCAGTCCTCATAAATGGCAAATGTCGGGAAGGTACCCTAAACTTAGGCCTGGAATATTTCCTTTCTTAAAAATTCTTTCCCAATATATCATTTCGTTTCATGTATATCTTCAATGTTCACCGCCTGTGGTGTCTCATTAGTAAAAAAGGGTGTTAAACACTATTAAAAAAAACAGAAAATTCCATTCTAGGACCACAATTCCCTGGGTCCAATTTCTGGACCTTGTGCCCATGCTCGTGTATAACACTCGATGTGAAAGTTATATCTCGGCCAGTTCTGTACTCACATGATCCAGTTCTTCTTAAGAAGTCAAAGTCCCACAAGTGCTTTGTAGTTTGCAACAATGATGAAGTTTCATGAACGTGGTACGCGCTGGCTAATAACACAGTGGATGTGCTAACCGATAAGGCCTTGCACATCGTCTTCCATTTCCTTTAATTTTACATACATAAAAGTCCTATCAGTAAGTTCACCTAATGTCCACCTTTCCATTATGTACGCTAAACATCACAACCAACATCAAAGAAAAATTTATTTATTTTACCAAGGTTATTTTGCAACGTTACTTAGTAAATATAACAAAGTACCTAGATTCCGGAAATGCTTTCCTATATTAAATTTGATCATTTCTCTCTTCTAAAAGTTTATGTCAAAGTCACGTATATTCTATATTGTAAATTTACCTCTGCCGATTATACTATATTTTCTTTAGAGCTTCATTTTTGAAAGGAAACATTTGGGATGTATCTAAACGGTAGGCATCTTTTCACGGATACATTAGTTTGCTACTGCCAAATCACCTTTCTCTTCCGTATGGTAACCGATTCCCTTGTCCTTTCTTTCGTTGGTCAGATTGGATGGAATCATCAAGTATGATGACATCATAGTCTTGGGCTGGAGTAACTGAGAGTTGTTGATTCGGTTTATTTATGGACAATCTTTAACATCACAGGTCATCAGTGTTCCATTCAATTCAGGGCTTGAAACGACCTACAAATTTTGATCAGAGGCCTCTTCTTTCAGGCTTGAGGTTCTTTTGCACGTAAGTGTACGACACGGGACCCATGACTTTACTTCCCTTCAGAAGGAAGCCATACTTAGGATTTTTACACCCGAAAAAATCCATCGATTCCGCCGGGACTGAACCCGCGATCTTGGGTTTAGGAGAGATGTGTGGAATGAGAGAGGAGTAAACTTGTTTTTTAGCTAATATTTCCAATTTGATGACTCCTTTCTCCTCCACGCCTCATGTCGGTCCTGGTGGTGTAGTGGTTACCAACTTGTCTCCTACACCCAAGAACGCGGGTTCGAACCCAGCCAGGACCGATGGATATTTTCGGGCGTAAAAATCCTAAGTATGGCTTCCTTCGGAAGGGAAGTAAAGCCGTGGGTCCCGTGTCGTACATTTACGGCCCGAAAAAGAACCTCAAGCCTGAAAGAGAGGCCTCTGAGCAAAATTTGTCGGCCGTTTCACGCCCTGAGTTGAATGGGACGCTGATGACCTGCGATGTTAAAGAGCGTCCATAAATAAATCAATCAATCAATCCACGCCTCATTCACTGACCAAGGCATTTCTCCAAGTTATACATTAGGCATTCTCATTATCTTAAATTTAAGGTATTTTCTTTGTTCTATTATATTGCGTTTTTAAGCGTTAAATGTTTGTAATTGGAAACAAAGCACGTTTTATTTAATTTTTCTTATCTTTTACTGTGCTATGACAGTATATTTCGTGAAAATTCAATTTGAAGGCAAGCACGTACTGTTACGAATGTTTAATTCATTAAATTTTTGTGGTGTTCAAATTGGAGGCAATCATGGAGTAAAATTAATATTATAATGTATTTAATTGTGCTTTGTCATTTAAATTTGGCATTGTTTATGCTTACAGTAATGTTAATGTACTCATTTTGAATATTGTATTTAAATATTTCTTTATTATAACAAATGAATATTTGTTTTAACTAATCCCGAGTCAATGAAATTACCTTCCCATCCACCCGCAGGATGCCATTCCGATTCCTAGTTGCAGGAGGATGCGGTACAGAATTAAAGAAAAATATTGCGCAAAATAGTACTTAATGTGGGAAAATTGAATTTAAATTACAACTGTTATGCAGACTTTTAAAAGAGGACATGCTTAAGAAGTTATTTTTACATAGAGAATAAGCAACTAAGCAAATACTTTTATATATATTTTTTTTATAAACTGTGTGCAGAAATAGTTCGTAAACATAATTTAGGAAAAGTTTACTTATAGCTTACTTAAGTGCGCTTGAATGTGTTGCACTGCAGTGGCTTTGTAGCACTTTCAAAATCATCTACCCTTCCTCTTTCCCTCTCCAAAAAAAAATACTGACCGCCACATCGACAGCATCCCAACAAAAATAAACTAAAAATGGCTTAAAAAGTTAATGTTGACGGGCGAGGAATCAGTGTTACATGGTGTTCAATTTCAACAAAAATGATGATGTACGAGTGTGACATGACGTCATAAATTCGTGCTCCCCCCTCTTCATAGCTGCCGCACAATTTCCACCCACACTGCTCACCCCTTTCACCAGCGTTACCCTTCATTGGTTGGCGTTTAACCATTGCTGAGGTTCGCGCTATTGGTTTATTGATTCAGTGATTCTCCATGTTAATATATTGGCTTCGTGCTTGCATCTCAGACACCAGAGTGCAAAAGTTCAGTGCTATTTGAAATCACATAAAATACTTTAGTAAAACATTCGGTGACACGAGGTTTCAGTTGGGATAATATCGTAGTGTTTCTAACAACGATAATATTAGTTGATAGTAATTTATTAACTATATGTTTAGAAATGAACTGAATTTGCATTAAAGAAGTTATTATTATTATTATTATTATTATTATTAATACTTATACTTCCATGGCCTATGGTCAGCAGATCTAGTTGGTGATTCGTAAACCGCGGATTTTACCTGGGCATCCTTGAAGCATATTTTCAAACCGGGTGACTCGTGAATACCGGCCTCGGAAACCGAGATGAAGGCTGGTGAGGTGTCGTTGCGTTAACCACATAACCACTATGTGGCTTTGTGTAGGCACCAAGTTATATGACGTAGGTGCCTTGCCAGTTAATAAGCCGGGAATTGAATTTTAATATAAAGCAGTTTAAATTTTATTATTTTAAATCTCTAATTTGGAAGAAAAAGAAAGCACATAGGAGGCGAAAATAAATATTACTTTTTTTCCACATTCAAAATATATTTCCCAAATAAAATTTCCAATGTTATACATCAATTCTATACAAAATGCATTTTTTGTAATGGTTAATATACGCGTGCAATACACACTCCCGAGTAAAATGTGTGACCTTTTATAAATTTATCTATAAAGTAGATGTTTGCCCAGAAATGTACAAGAACAATACAGTGAGATTATTTTAATTACAGGCCGAGCGGCTATGTAGTGGAAGAAGCAGATCTTCAACGCTGTATACTGTTGTTATTTAAAGGTAGACATTGACACCGACTTGTTCTGCTTTCGTGAGTTACCCATCCTGTGTAAATTGTGTGCCAGTTTTTTTTCACTATATCGAGCTTGTGAAAATGAATGTTTGCAGAGATCGATAATGCGACTTACAAGAAAATGTGTTACATGTAGAAAAATTGTTCTTCAACTTGTTATAAAGATAAGAGAGATAGAATTGGCCAAAAAAAAAAAAAATTAAGTTCCGAACCGCCATGTTCTACGGAAAAAAATTTAGAGGAATTTCCTTTGCCTCTGAGGGGCATCGTTGACAACATCTCTTATAACACAGGTTAAAGCTCATAATTATTTATTTCAAATAAAATATAATTTTATGTTTTAAATAAAAACATGAATACTAAAATAAAAGTACTAACTTATCGCGCGTTTTTTCCGGTTGCGGCAGATGCCGTTTCCCAGTATGCTAAGGGTACCCGTAACTCGTATAACCTCAATGTAATAGATTCGCAGCTGCAGAACTATTATTGCTCCTAGTGTAAGGCGCAGGTTTCAGACAGCTGCGAAAGTGTTGTTATATCTTCATGATGGAGCAGTAAATATTGAAAATATAAAAGTAATACTCTGCAATAACTGTGTTAAAAACACTCCAATTAAAGTACTTACCCAAAATAAATGTTGTTATAATGCATTATCGTCGTATTTCAAGTTTTGAAATTAAGTTAGAGTGTTTTATAGCTCATATTATGGAGTGCTGAGTTATAATGTCATGTAGGAAATGTCTGCAAAAGAATGTCAAAGTCAAAAGTGCTAAAGATTTATTATAATAAACTTCCTACGCATTACATGGAACAAATGTACCATTGTTTGAGAGTTTTTAAGAGTATGGATTGCTTTAAATAGCAATAGTGTTAACATACACAAATTCTACCTCTGTAGAAAAAGGCTATTGGAATTTTAATTAAAGATTCTTCTATGACAACCTGTAAGTATGTTTTTCAACAAGAAATGCCTTTAATTATGTTAAAAATGGTGATTTGAAATGTAATTCGGTTCGCATACTAATAGAGGGCAACAGCGACATGTGATGTTAATTCACTGTTTGTTGGTTATTTAAATATGCGTTTCGAGTGACGGTGAAAAGTAGATAAGAAAACAATTCACGATTGATTCAAATATATATATATATATATATATATATATATATATATTTTTTGAAGGGAAAACAGCAAAGTAATTTAATGAGAAGATGTTAACATACATCGAGAAATAGTACGACGTTAGGGAAAATGAGTTCAAGTGCGGCGAACAAGCGTTGTAGACGCACCATGTCCTGGAGTTCCAAAACCAGGTCAGAAATCATCGATGAAGCTCCTGATATTGTTTTGACTAACAGGCAAGTAGAAGTGCACGAGTTATCAGAGACCACGGGCTTCTAAACTGAGCGGGTTCATATTGTTTTCAATATGAACATTTTGGGCAATATGGATACCAAGTCTGTCCATTCCGGAGCAAAAGTGAAATCTCTTTCGAGCATCACCCGACTAGTTGCTTTAAATATTTAATTTTTCTTTTAACATATTTTGTTTCTAAGGGTTGAACATTTCTAACTTTTAACAAGTAATTTTACATCTTCAGAATTGCATTCTAGTGTCACAAATGATATTTGGCAATGTTTAAGAATAATTCAACGGACATTTGCGGCGTTTTGTGACTATGGAAGAAACGTGATCGGAGTGGCAACATCAGTCTAAACAGTGGATCGCACGAGGCGAACCGACCCCTAAAGCAAAAAAGGTGATGACCAATTGTTTTGGACACAAGGCATTCTCTTCATTGACTACTTGGAGAAGGGGAAAACCATTACTGGAGAACACTGCATCACTTTTGAAAGAATGGAGACAATGATTGCGGAAAAACGTCCAGGAATGGCCAAAAAGAAGGTTATGTTCCACCATGAAAATATCCTTGTGCATACTAGCCGCGTAGTTAAGAATAATTTAACCGACTTATGATTTGAAAGGCTTCGTATTCACCTTATCTCCTCCCTCGAATTACCGTAGGTTCCCCAAAAGCAAATTTTCCCGGTTGTACACAAATTTAAATCAAACGAATAGATTATTCCGGAAGTACACAAATATTTTGAAGGCTTCCAAGAATAGATCATGGTCCTGGAGAAACGGAGCAAGTCCGTTGAACTTCGAGGGATTTGTCGAAAAATAAAAGTTCTTTGTAAGAATCACCTTGGGGTATTTAATACCAAACCAAGTTACTCATCAAACCACCTTATAATTAATGTATATTTGAACTTTTGTTACACGTATGCAAAAATTGGTGAATGTTTATTAACAAAAGATATTATAAGGAACAATGGTAAATTTCAAGTGCCAAGCAAGGCTAGAAAATTTAAAATTTTCAAATTAGTAAACTTATATTTAACATTAGACTTTATAATAGGTTGTCAGTTCAGATTAATGAACTAAGTTGTACTAGTTTTAAATTACGAGTTAAGTCATGGTAATGTAACAACTTGACAAAATGTATGACACCCTATGATCATCTTGACAAGGCAAGAGGGACTGTATTTGTTCTAATACAGTTTATTGTACCTCGTATTAAATTATTATTATTATTATTATTATTATTAACTCCTTGGTCTAGTGGTCAGCGTTGCTCATTGCTGTCAGGGAGGTCCCAGCTTCGATCCTCTAATGTTCTAAGTTAGGGAGGTCAGGAACGGGAACCACCCAGCTTGATGAGGAAAATTTCTACCATGGGTGCGAAGTTGCCTTAGCATCAACCTTTCAGACTAGCTGACTCATAATTCTACATAGCATTCTGATATAAACAACAGCTTTCTGATATGCAGCCACAATTTCTAACCCTCTCCCTCCCGCTAAGTCGCCTCAATCTTAATTCTGAAGGAAATGGTTCATTTTGTTGATCAAATGCCCCATTGCAATGCTATCCTCAGCTGATGATGTCCAAGACGGAGGTGGAGGTTCCAGCAATCGCTGCGGTTGACTAAGGCGTGAGGGCTATTACGCTAAGAGGAAAGAAGACTTTTTATTTTACGATCTTGTTAGCAGGAGTACCACACACCCTCGTGGAAATTAAGTTTCTCCAAGTTTTGTAGGGGTGAAAGAAACTCCTTTATTTCTCCACATAATCAACAAAGTTATTCAAGCATTTGTCATAGTGTAAATTAATTTTTCCACACCCGTGTGATAGAAATTGGCGTCCTGCTCAGTTATTTCAACGCTTCATCTTTGACAGGGTCAAAAGACCAGTTTCTAGCTTCCCAAATAGCTGAAAGTCAATTAGGGGAGCATGCTGTCAATACCAATGGGCATTTTTAATCGTTCGATCTTCTGGAAATTATTTTTTTATTTATTAATGAGTAATATTGATTATCTAGTAGTTTCAGTTTATAATTAGTCACTGTTATGCAAGAAATTATTCCAATGAACAATTCTGCTAAGTATTTGCATTTTTCAGCGGGAACACAAAATCTTCATGATTTGTCATTTTGATCTTCTTACTAGGATACTAGTAGTTGAAGCACAATTGCATTTTAATGATTGTGAAGTCGCCATGAATTTCTTCACTGACAGTATCAATTTTCAAGTCTATATGGATGTAGTCGTTTGTAATGTATCTTGGTGCATTAACAATTCAATGTAACACTTTATTTTGAAAGTAATTTTTAATTTTAATATTAGATTTCTTGGTGCAGCCTCAGATTTGCAACCCATACAGCCAGACAAGTTCTTTTTTCCTCTTAATATGAGCCTTCCACTTTAGCTTAGTGTCATGCCCAAATACTTCATTTGCACATGGAATTATTTATTTATTAATGAATACAGACATCTTTTCTATTTTTCTGTTTGTAATATTTACTTGGATCGATTTTGTATACTTGAATTTAATACGCCACCTTTTGGTTCAAGCACTAACTTATTTTGAAGCTTATCAATTGCGTCACCCAGAATGACAATGTCCTCAAAAAAGAATTGTTTTTTAATGTTGTGATACGTCATTAGTAGTAGTAATGGACGTTTTATCGTACGTTTTAGAACGCATTCAAATAAATACAACTGTCGCACGGGCCTTACAGCAGTACATGTCCTTATAGCAACCAAAAGGGCTATACACATAAATAATACCACACGACCATACACCTGCTGACTCTGCACGATAAGGTCTTGATGATACTTCTGAGCCACATATGGTAGTGTGCCACAACGTTTTTCTAACATTTTTTCCTGACCATTTAGCCTAAAAAGTGTAGCCATTCCAGAGTCACTGATTTTTAAATTATCATGTTCATCCAGGAGCAAATTTTCTGGTTTCAAATCTCTGTGTGCTATACCTCAAATGTTTAAGTACTCCACTCAAGCTATGAGATGTTTGAAGTACTGAGCCTCCCTTGCGACCATTCATGATCTGGCTCAGTTCTATAAAATAACGTCATTAGTATACTGCAGGTTCCTTATGAGACTCCTACTGATATTTCCTTAAATCCTCAATACTCACTTCCATTTTAATCCGGTATACTATCTGTGAGGTATGATCGTAGAATTCCAGTATTGTTTTGGGAGATCACATTGTTATTTATAGTTTAAGCAGCATACCATCAAAGGCTTGGGTAACATCAAGAAAGATACTGGAGCATATTGATTCTTCAATTCTTTAATTTGTTCTATGTGCCTGATCAATGGTCAAATGTTTGCTCCTAAAATAGAATTGATTATTTAGGATTAGATTTATTTCTTTCAATATTGGAACAGTGATACAGATCGATATCACTTTTTATCATTGGTATCTTGCTCTGGTTTTGGGATTCATGATAACTTCTGCCACTGTCCACTGTCTGGGTACATATCTCAATCTAATAATTACATTTATATCTGCAAATTTTGGCATCGTTTTCAGACCTAACACATTCCACAATCCATGGGTGGATGTTCACAGGTTTCTATTTTCTGCCCATAGAAATCGAGTAACTGCGCGCACTTGCTCCCTTGATCCATCGTTCAATGTCCTCGTCATTATGTAACTGTTGCTGAGTCTGTGCTCCATAGGTTAGTGATGCTGCACACCACCTGGCAGCGGAACTACACACTAACGGTACACAAATTGCAGCGATACACATTTTTTACTTTTGGAGTACTAAAATAAGAAATGTACTTTTTTACCTAACTTGTACTCTAGTCAAATACATTATATACTCTTTCGGTTTGCGGTTAAATGCAGAGGCCTGTCTGATCTAAAATGGCATGAAAGATAAGAGGGGTATATTGGAACGATCTGTTAATTATCTACATATGAGAAAAAAATACTATAATCTAAGTAGCTGTTTAAATGGAATGTAAAAAAAAAAAAAAAAAAAAAAAAAAAAAAAAAAAAAAAACCCACCACTTTGAAGGGTCATGTTTATTTTAAAGCAGATTAGATTCATCAAAACAGAAAATATTGAAGATCGTTGCAATATTTACATTAAAGAAATACTTTTAATTGCCTTTATTTTTTGAAAATTTTCTAACAACTAGAAAAATGAATTTCTCCTTAAATTTTTGGTACAATACGCCGTTATTTTAAAAAGTTCTTAATAAATTTGAGGTTAATAAATGCAGATTCAGCAGAGGCACAGTTGGAATTGCTAATCTCGTAGCATTCTTTAGCTAATATAAGCGTGTGTAAACATGTCACCAAATCTGAATTCTATTAATATGAGCACTAGATAAAATAATTTTAACTGTACGTGTACATACTGAGGGAAATTGTATCATTACTTTCCAAAACTTGTATCTTTTTATATATGGTCAGATATTTCCACAAGAAGTCAAAATCTAACAACACAAAATGTAAATGCTCATCCTGTTACATGACCTACTAAAACTCTGTAAGAACGAATATAGCATTCTCAAATATGTAGCCACATTAGCAATGCATTTCAAATACAAAAGCTCGCATACCTCCGTTAACAAGAATAAGGCAGAAGATTGTTGAGTGAGAAATTAGCTGTCGACATTTCCACACAAGTTAGAGCAGGTAAGAAACGGGGGTAACAAATCGCTTGATGTTACAGTTCATGCTTTGTTGTCACGGCGTGTCTATCAATTTGGCAATCGTTGTTTTCACTCTTAAGCTTAAATTTATGATGGATACTAATATCTTTATTAATATACTCAAATCTTCAACTTATAATATGAAGGGGTTATGGCCTCATGCTGGGCGCCAGATTTCGAAGCGATTTAGTATGGCAGCCACGATGGGCGCCAACTTTTAAAGTGGAATTGTAGATTGATTATAAGTGTTGTTGCCCACGCTTCAATGACAATTTCTCAGGACGAATTCGGCTATTTTGTTGACTAGCACTCAACGGAGCAAGGAGAGGAATTCAATGGTGTAAATGAGCACGCGATAAGACATAACACCTAATGATATTTTATTACCTCTAAAATCTTTCGCGTCCTCCGGTGTTTAGCTTACGATGGACTTAGCTACAAATTTATTTGTCGCGTGTAAAACTTAATAGCTGAATGCCGCTGCGCATGAAATTGACAGTCGAATGAGTGTATCTTGCCGCGTAAATCTTACAACTGCGTGCCTCAACATTATCGAACTCCCAACTGCTCCTGAGAAATGGTAAGTGCTGTTTGAGGAAAAGCAGTCTCGCGGCTTGTAGAACTTGGGATCGCCTGTCTTACAGCGTGTAAAACTTCAAACTGAGTCGAATTGCTTTTTCGAACTGATTGTCCCAGTGGAGCGACCGCCTACTTATATATTAAATTCAAATCAAAGATCCTTGGTTAGGGGATGCCACTTTCTTTACAAATTTTAAAATTCATCTGCCGCACATACCATTCGTTGAAATTTGAAAGTTTAAAACTTTTGTCGACATTGACTGGTTTAAAGGGTTAGCTCGGAGTGGTCCTTTTAACGAATTAAAAGTCTTTCCGTATCTTACACTTGCAGTAGCTGACCTTTTAAAAAAGACTCTCTGGAGACTTCCTCTGAATAGGGATTTTATGACTCTTTTGTTGGCTTTCTTAACTTCCCTAACTAAACACAAAGGAGCTTTTTTTTTTGTTAACATACAGGCTACAGTTATACCTTATTAAACATATAGAGGTATCTACATCACTAACTACAATACATAAAATATTATGATCATGTTTGTTTTTAGTGGAGGTGGGTTGTAAGTATAGTTTCAAATAAATAACCTTCTAACTTCGGCAAGTATTATATTTACTGACACCTCAACATAATGCAAGCCATGCGAGAACCATGAACACACACTAGCAAGAGCAGTATGCCTGGTTCGTACTTCAATGGATCGCCATGTAAAACCGAATATTTTATGCATGAATGTTGTATAAAAATATCTAATATAAGCTTCTGCTTGCTCTACCTGGTGCACCTAAATAGAAAGTCGCACCGCCATACAGATAGAATCTGAGGAACCCATAGAGCAGCTGTTTATTTTGTGAGTAATACGAGAATTTTGAAGCTAATTTGTGTACATTGGCACCGTAAATATTGAACCATTTTAGTGCATTCAATGGACTTTCAAAAACTGAATAATCTACGTAATTAGCTGGAAAATGTTGGACAAAAGAAACTAAGACAAATATCCAAGTAATATTATGCCCAAAAATACTACACCACCTACTTTTCTGCTTTTTTTAATAGTGTGGAATTATTATTTAGTTTTTTCGATATTGTTCCGTTTGGGGAATCATGCTTAAAATAGTAACGTGTGTATTAGGAATTCACAATATGGAATTAGAGTCAGCAAGGAAAAAGTTGACCGGGTCTAGAGCCAAAGATCTTCAACATACCATATCGATGTTCTTACTGAACTGCCATACCACGTGTATCCTCCATTTGAGTCCATATATACCTCTAGCATTATCTCGTTACGG
This sequence comes from Metallyticus violacea, assembly GCA_030762175.1. NCBI lineage: Eukaryota > Metazoa > Arthropoda > Insecta > Mantodea > Metallyticidae > Metallyticus > Metallyticus violacea. Next base: position 102,120,975 of record CM060840.1, on the reverse strand, counting down.
GGATTTTATCCCTAAGAGGCGACTCGAAACCTTTGAGTGCATGTGATCCAGGCTTGCCGAATTTCTCCCATTTGCCTCCGATTTCAAATCTTAGACCACACGGCTTGTGTGAAAACAAAATCGCTTTTCGTTACACGGCATATTCAAACCCAAATGTTAGACCTTATATAAACAAAGTAATTGGTTTGGTTCCGTTACAATAGAATAGAATATTTTCACTTAGTTAAGAGTGAATATATTTTGAGTGTCATTGTTGCAATCCTGTAGCAATTACTAGCGGCTATACGAGGGTAGATCCATAAGTTTCCGGCCTAACCATTTTATAGATATGATAAAGACAAAAACTATATTTCATTTTCAACATAGTTACGCTTTATTGCAATACCCTTCCTCGAAGGTCCTTCTTGAGTTTTGAGAATAGTCACTGGAAGCTAGATCTGGGCTGTAGCGTAGATGGTAGAACTCCTTGAAGTCATGCTTCTTCACAGCTTCCTTTGCAATAAGAGGTGTGTGCACAGGCGCGTTATCGTCCACTCAGCTTTCCTTACCTTTTCTCTTTGATGGAACCTCGTAGTCTGCGCAGCAGGCTAACATAGTACTCCCCATTTACTGTGGTGTTCCTCTCCTTGAAGTCAATGAAGAGTATTCCTTCACAGTCCCAAAAGATTGTGCACATGATTTTCTTGGTTGACAGAGTAACCTTGGCCTTTAGAGACGCTGCTTCGCCTCTCCAGGTTTACGCCACTCCATTGACTCTCTTTTGGAAAAGGGGTCATAGTTTCATCTCCCTTAACAATGGTTTGCAGAACTTCTCTCTCGTTGTCACGGCAGACCTGCAAAAATGCCTGACAACAGATGACCCGTTGTTGCTTTCGGACTGAGGAAAGAAGTCTAGGCACCCAAACCTTATTTATATTTAGATGTTCATGAATAATTCGAAGGACTTGTTTTACAAAAGCTCAACCTTGCTGCTATTTCTGTAATTTTGAGCCGCTGGTCTTGCATAATTTCTCCTTGCACAAGAGCAAGATTTTCAGGTGGGAGCATCTCCAAGGGCCGACCTGCAAGCTCTTCGTCTCCAGTGCATTATTGACCCATTCGAGAAAGTTTGACCCATTCTTTTAAGGTAGAATATGAGGGTAATGCTTCCCCATATACACCGTGCAATTGCTGTTTAATTTCATTTAGAGTAAGTCCTTCTTTAGTGAAGAACTTAATAACAACTCGATGCTGCATTTTGAACGTGTCACAGTCTTCTACACATAGTCTTCTTTAGCAACTATAACAGAACAACTGATTTACTTAACAGATAAGATATGACACAGATAAGCGTTTTGTGCAGGCGATAATCCTTATCGGCGAGGCCGGAAACTTATGGACCTACCCTCGTATGTCATAATTTTCGTTAGTAGTGTGCTTGTAGTGACATCGGATAAGTAATATGTATTATAGAACTCATTATTAAAATTAAAGTAAAAATCTAGAAAATGGTATGGTTACATGAGTGGTACACTGGTGCAATTTACTACTCCGTTTTTAAGCTCTTGGCTCCCAATCTGCAAAGCCGGTATAAATCGTGTGCGGTACTAAATAACTTTCTCGTATAAACAAGTTATGAGAAATGACTTGAGTACTGTCGTTTACGTAAAATTTGAGCATTGATTCCATTTTCTCTTAGCATTACTACAAGGAACAAAGTGAATGAAGTACAGAATGTACCGCTTGTAGGTTTAATCTTACAAACGCTTATATTTTTCCTTGTTTTAGATTACGAATGGAAATCCTTTATAGATAGCGAATGTATACGTGATAATTTATGAAAAAATTACATTGTTGTGATGTGTATAATCACCATGTGCGAAGATGGCGATATGGACGCTTAAACAGAAAATGTTCTGCGTTCTTACGCTGGCTGAAACGAAATCCATGAAGCGCGTGAAACGAGCATTTCGGTCAAAATTTAACCCTGGACGTCACTACGATGTTTCTTATTATGTGAGCATTGTTAAATGTGACAAAAAATTACCTGAAACACTCGCTTGGCCTCCATTGTCCTCAGATCTTGCCCACTGTGCATTTTCCTGTGTGGTTTTGTGGAGGTTCAAACGTACAACACTATGGAGAACTTGATTAAAAGATTTATCCACCTGTCACTAACGTTACAAGGCAAAGGTGGAGGTCGAACATCTGCCGTGCCACCATGAGTATAACAAATTATTTAAATGTATTATAAATTGCTAGAGTTTTTGTATCAGACAATATCACTTTTTTCACTGAATTTTGTTCATTTTGAAATACACGTTCTGTTATAATGTTAAACCTACAAACTGGATACTCTGAATAATATGGAGTGAAAATTTCCGCAAATCCATCCCGAGCGAGACAAAGGAAACATGTATAAATAGTGTTGTTTATCATAAAATTCGCACTGAGGCACTGAGGTTATTAGGCCACATGCTACTCCACGCTATATCATACACTTTCCGTATTGGTCAGTTGCGTCATATATTGATTAATGGGGCTTTAGCCATAAAAACACTCGAATTGCCATTTGCTTCAATATTCAATTTCAAAATATACATTTTTAGAAACAATCGAATTATTCGGTAGTTATAAACTCTCGAATGTTTCAGCCACGAAGTTATATTGTTGTAAAATATGGGGGTTATATTAAAATATGACATTCGTATCTACCTTTGTTCTCCGGATCTGAGTATGCACTATTAGCTGTACCCTGCAGTAGTTTATCCACTTATTAGCACTTATTCTTTTATTTGGTTTACTTACGGACGCTCTTTAACATCTCAAGTCATCAGCGTCCCATTCAAATCAGGGCGTGAAACGGCCGATAAATTTTGCTTACAGGCCTCTTTTTTCAGGTTTGAGGTTCTTCGTCGTGCCGTAAATGTACGACACGGAGCCCACGGCTTTACTTCACTTCCGAAGGAAACCATATTTAAGATTTTTACCCCCGAAAAAATCCATCGATCCTGGCCGGGTTTGAATCAGCGATCTTGGGTTAGAAGGCAAGGTTACTCACTACGCCATCTGGACCGATCACTTATAGTACAAAGCAAAGGTTTAGATATTTTTTTTTTTAAGGGACAAATGGAGAAGTTCGAAATATGTAAAAAGTACACAAATAATCTTCAAAGGTTACAAAACCAATATGAAGAGGAAATGCATATACTGCTACAATCTCGACAAATGCAACCATTGCTTCCTAAATGAAACAAGTGCTTTAATATTCGCATTTAATAAAGCCGCTTAGCGAGCACATTTCTACTGGAAACGAGAAAGCAAAGGGTTGAAGACCATCATTATCGACTTGTATCAACTTAGCTGCATTGCTCGGTGATTGTAAGTTTGTTTGTGTAAGTAGAGGGAACTATTGTTCACTTAGTGTTGCGTAATCAGCCAAGTGTGCAGCTGGATGTTTGTACGTGACTCTTGGAGGCCTCGCCATTCCGCATCCGGTCGGGAAGTCTCACCGACCCTTCACCTGGGCGACTTCCTCAACGGGGAAGGTCACCCGGGTCTCGAGTTCTTGGGCTTGACGCCAACATTGTGGTCCTTATTTTGTCTGTCTGTCTGGTTTAACCTTACCATCTCTCATCTGCGTGATATTCCACATGCTCGCCGCGGGCTTTTTGTTCGGTAACCATGGTGTCGAGAGACAGCGTTCCCATTAGTGGAATTAACACGAAAACCGATATCATTGAAATCGCAAAAAATAATAAAGTTATTGAAGAAAAAAATGCATAATGACCTTGAAAAACTTCTAGTAAATTCTAAAAATTGGAATATTTTGGGTATGTAATCACGTGTTATAATTTAAATGTGAAATTAAAAGAGCTAAAAGCAAATACAAAGCGCGTAAAGCAGAAGATACAAGAAATATTTCCGAATTTGTGAGAGCCAGTTCGTTTATGGATAAAGTTATTAGCTTAAATGAACATTTGATGAAAGCATATTTTAAAGAGGTCAAAAAATCTTATTTCCACCAATCGTAAATTTAGCAAATTTATTACTCATTACTGGAGAATCTATTTTAGATATCCGATATATGCATAGTACAGTTATGAACTCTTTTTCGTGTAATTGAGGACAAAAAATGTTTGAATTGAATAGAAAGAAATTTATCATTTTAAATACAACAATGCACTGTTTATTTAAAAAGTTAATTTTTTTTAAATAAATAAGCCTTTAAAATTTTCCATAAATTAACTATTACTTTGTTAAAAATAGTTGGTAAAATATGAAATTTTTATGTTGGTGTTTCCGATATAATAGAAAAGTGCATTTTTCAGAAATCTCTATTAATCATGCAATATATGAAAATTCACATTTAAACGAGTGGAAGAAATATTACCTAAAACAACCTTCAAGTTGTTTCTTACTCTTGATCCCACTTTGTGTTTATTTTTATTTATTTACCAAACAATTAGAAATAATATTTCCTCTCTAGGGCAAATCTTTTATATTTAAGTGAATGAATCATCTCTCGATTAAAATCAGAGACACATATATTCTAAAAAAATTAATTTTAAATACTTAGAACTATCGTGCCACTTTAAACTATATTAACATTTAAAAATGTTAAATATATATATATATATATATATATATATATCCTGATAACCTTTAATACTGAAAAACTATATGACTCTAATTCTTTGTAGTTAGCTAAGCCAAATCTATCGCTTTCGTTAATTATGTTGATAAAAAAAAACGAAGGACATGCAAATTTTTACGCAAATGGTCTTAGTTATGTTAAAAATAATATTTAGAAAAGGTAATTAAAATGATTATAATTATCTTGTCTATAAACACATAGGCAAACATTGTGCAATTTCTAATTGCTTATTCAATCTAGACAAACACGATATGTTTAGCTCTGTTTCTGAAGGTGATATTGAAATTTAGGTTTGTCTAATGTGCTCATTTCTTTTACCTGTTTTAAAAACCTAGAAATAGTGCGCTATTGTAAGATTCCCTAGCAAAGGGACTTTCTCGAAGCATGTCCTTATGACCCTCTAGAACCTAGATTCGGTATATTTGGTAAAATAAAGCATTAGTTAGGAAAAAATCACTTTCAAATGAATTGTTGATCACACTCTAATGTTGAAAACCAAATTGAAAGGAAGTTATCACTGCAACGAAATTCTATTTTTCATAAAAGAATTTATTAAACACTTTTTGTGCAGATTCAAAATCCCATACAGCATGTAACTGTCTCTAGACTTAATCTCATTAACATACAGCTGGGGGTTGGAGAGATGGCTAGTCAGAGGAAGGTGTTGATAACGCTCAATTGTTCACTACTAATATTCTGCTTTTGTCAACGCAAAGATATGGGCCGACTCTTAAGTATTTGAATAGATGATGATACACATGCAGTGCGTAATACTTTGCTTGGCAGATAAAGCCCTCACCTCACATTCATCACTAGCCACCTCTCCAGCTCCCAGCAGTAGGTACTAACAATGAACTGTACAAAGAAAGCTCAGTGCGCTCTTCATACGTGTCAAATTGTTTTCGAACAAAGCAGGAGTGGTGTGGTTCACAGAACCTTTTAACTTAAAACGTTGGTCCTCACTTTAAAATATTTATAGGAACGCTGACGAGATAGGATGAGGAATTTAATAGAAGAAAATAGGTTTATTATGACTCACTGATAAGTTCAAAAGCAGGAAGCAATGAAACATTTCCCATCAATGATTTTTGTAAAGCAGGTCCTTCATTTCTTCATCGATGAACAAAAGGTCAAGAGAAAGGAATGCACAAGCGAATAGCTCAGTAGCTCTCCAGCAATTGGTTCTGCTTGGTGTTGACAGTTATACCATTACTGCCCCAAGATTCTTCAGCAAGAAAATCGCTTTTTTTCACATCATGTTTAACTATGAAATATAATATATTATAAAGGAAACTATTTACCATAAGGTCATATGCTTATATTGTTCAAGGAAATGACAATGGCAACGTTAATTAAAGTCCAAAGCTTTGTAAACGGTACACAATATGAAGAAACTGAAGACCACCGCAGCTCACGTACAGTGAGAGCAGTTTAAAAGTCCTGCAACTTAGATAGGCCGGCCATTGGACACACGCCCTTCCAATCCCTGAGAATTCCCTAGGCCATTCCTTCTTACAGTCAGTTGTGAGTGGGATTTCGATAGAGTCGAGCGATTGTGCGGTGCAAACTTTCATTAAATTGTGCAATGATGAGATTTTCACTTCGTCGTGTTATATTCATTTTAATTCATACATCAAGAACCGGCAACCCGATTCCAAACAATATATGTGTATATGTATTGGACAAAAGTTTAATAAAAAACAGGCTCTGTGACTGAAAAATCTCTCTGTGAAAAAATCGAAGACTCCACATATTGTCACGATTAAGATTGTAACTTTGGGGTGCGGTAGGAGCTTTCATAGATATAATTAAAGAGTTGCCGTTGTTACTTCTTTTATTGTCCATTAGCCATAAAGTAGGCAGCTTAAAGTCTCCTTGATAGCTGAAGGCTAATATAGCAAATCATTAGTTGATAGTTATATAAGTCGAGTCATTACAGCGGACGGGGCCCTTACCTTAGGGGCGATGCCTCTAGGTCGAGGTTGCAGAGTGGCTAGCAGCGGCACAAGTTGTTTCAGTCGAGTGGAGAGAAGAAGGCAGAAGAAGAAGACGCGTCCTAAAACTGGGCTAATTCTTAATATAGTGTTTCAACCACAGAGGGGGTTTTTACATTATATTGTAACATTCGCCAATTATGATAAACTGCCTAGATTTGAATTATGATAAACTGCCTAGATTTGAATTATGATAGAACAATGAGTACATGTTCTAGAACTTCCCTAGTGACATAAAAGTTCTAGGTTTTGCGAAAATCCTAAATGGCGATGCCGGAAACTTATGGACTTACCCTCGTATAATAATGACTTACATTGCACAGTATTGGACAAAAAACGAGCCTTCTTCATGCAATTCACATACGGGCAATTTTCTTATACCCAATGGTACTTTATCTTGCCTAAATAGTGTGTTAAATGTGTTCAAGTATCCTGACCGTTAGCATGATGGGAACATTTCAATTTGCTGCAGTAACGCGTTGTTGTCCCCAAATAAACGTTAATGATAATGATAAAACAAATGTTTTATCATTAAAGTAACATAACTGCAATGAGAAAGGTCCCAAAAATGATGAAAAAGAAAAGACACGCTTCTTTATAAAGTTTCTGCTGTATAACAATGCTTTTATTTTCCAGGTTAATGCTTCTTTTGAATTGTTAAATACTGTAAGAATGCGACATCGCTTCTTACATTATACCCATAAAAAGTACTTAGTGACTGCGAAGGTCTTGCTCATCCAAATATCAGAGGAGGAAATTGAAAGGAAATAGATATAGTAGAAGATTTCTTACTGCATAATTTGAATTAACAGTACTAAAACGGCGTGAGAAAATTTAATGGATTCAGTAAAAATGAAATTCTCTCACTGGCAACATTTTGTAATTTTGACAAATAACTCGGAAAATTAGGCATTAGACCACTATATATAATCAGATTTGTCATCACAGATCGAAAGGTTATTCTCCAAATGATCTTAACTCACAAAATATCCTGAAATCGACTGAGTTTGGGAAAATCTTAGAAAATAGAAAATGTATGCTGCACTTTAAAGAGAAAAGATAAAAAAAAGGTAAGAAAGGTAAGATAAAGAAAAATAAATTTACTTTTAATCAAATCTTACACAAATTATATACAGAAAAGTGCATCAATGTAATGAAAATTGCTAATTTGTTTAAATAGTTAACTTATAATAGAGCTATTTATGCAACGTTAAACGAAAATAATCATACAACGTGCAACAAATACTTTATATTAGAAAAGAATTACAACAGAAGTACTTAAACAAAAAAAAAACAGATTTCTTTCAGTTTAAAAATGCAATTAAAAATGTGATTTTGTACCCACTTATGTTTTTTCTTTCTTTATTATAATGAAACGGTGGCTTTATTATAGCATTTGTTTCTAGGCTTAAATTATAGTGCAACTTTAGAAAAGTAATCTTCAGGTTTTACTGCAATGAAGTTGTGATATTGGCTTAAATAATTCTTTTTTATGACTATAAACTAAGATTATAAATGATTTCACACTTATATGTTGCATATGTATGTCTATTTGTTAATTAAACTTTTATAAAACCATTTGTTATACCGTGTAGGAAATTATGTAATTAATTTTTTACACTTCGTAAAATGTGCATAAATAATGTGTAAGTTATATCAAATATTTTTTATGTAATTTACCCTGCCAATCCGATTTCCAGATAAAACTAGTCCTTTAAATGTTCGATTGAGGTCAAAATCTTTAGTTAAATCAGCTTATCAATAACTGTAAAAGTTAAAAAACATGTGCTGCAAGCCATCATGCTGTGATATTGATGTATTATATCATATTGACATATTAGGTCTTGTGGTCAGCGTGTCTGCCTGGGAATCCGGAGGCCTTGGGTTCGAATCCCGTAAAATTAGTTGCCTGTGTAAGAGATTTCCTGAGTTTTTCCTTACGTTGAAAAGCTGAGTGCCAGATAATTCAAGATTTGTGGGACTCCGAGCTCATTTACGCACTCTTTTCAACAAACATTCCTTCATCGTTTCTTTAGACCTCCGCTGTTATGATAACACTGTACTCGACTTGAGGCAATGGATTTGAATCCAATAGCTGTCTTTTGAATAATTTATACTATTTTATTTAAATATTTATCTTTCTTTTCAGAGTCTTTTACTGCTCCAATGTTGTTAATCCCTAGTTTTCAACATCTATGCCTACTATCAAGGATCTTAAGAATTAGCGATATGAAAACCAAGAAGCTATGGTCAAACGTAGGCCTGCTTGGAGGTTGTGCTGATAAAGACTGTACTTAAATGTGGGTGGGCATTATAAAAGTATTAATTTGTGTGATGAAGAAAGAGGAAAGACTCGATAATTTATTCAGATAATATTTATTCATAATGAAAAGCGATTTTACGGCTTAGCGGGAAGGGTCTTGTCTTGACTCACGATTCAGCTACCGGACTTGTTCCCTTTCAGCCTTGCTTCAGAAGGATAACCTCCCCCAGTGAGGTTCTTATCGATTGTTTTCCTTTCACCAGCATCAGCGGTCACGGTGCACGAAATGAAGACGTACCGTTCATAAAGAATTAATAACCGCGTTGATGTTACAACGATAAAGTCTCAAAGCTGGTCTGCCTATATGAGCCAAGGTCACCGCCTTAAATAAAACATTCATTCACTTTTGAGACTGGAAATGCAAAGTACTACACTGCGAATAAGCGTGGACTTTTTTTTTTTTTTTTTTAGTTAAAGCAATATTTTGAATAGTTTTGATAAAGGAGAGTAAATTAACTCTATTTGCTTTAAATAAGTATAACTAATATTTATAGCATAAGTTAATAAATTTAAGTATATTAGGAAAAAATAAAAGACAGCAAAAATAAAACTAACCTAACTCCATAAGAAATGGTTTGAGCAACAATCAATAAAGGATCCACCTGGTTTTTATTTCAACATCTTTATCAATTGCGAAATTAGCGCAAGCATTAATAAAATAATAGCATCTAAATTTCCAAAAATCAACAGCGTGCATGCTTAGTTTTCAGTTTAAAACTTAAAATAAGTAAAATTTCAACAAATTCATATCTTAAAATATTAAAAGCGAACTAATACACAATATTAATATAATACTTAAATTTTTAATGTGTTAACTAAATTATATTAAGCATAATTTTGTATTGAAATTTATACGATGTAGAATGTACGCACATAAGTGAGATCACTGCCGTTGGTAGAGGAAAGGGTAAAGCTATTCAACGCACCCATTGCAAAGCTTAAAGAGAGACGCTCTAAACTAATGATGCCAAATATATTTTTTCTGAATTGGATCAACACTGTTGATGGAAGGGATACTAAAGAATATCCTGAAGACTACAGGGAATGTGATGGCGCCTTGCCATATAGCATTGTGACACTTTGGAAGTCCGCATTCAGACAAGGATTTGATAGTGCGGAAGATTCGTCATGTGCAGATCGCCCTGACACTGCAGCACATTAAGTAGAGTTGATTTAAATCTCTGCTAGAGGTGAATAGGCAATTGGCGGTGAGGGAGTAGGCTTCAGAGATAGAAATAGCCCACCCAGGCGTGTTACACATTTTGAAAAACTTCTACAGATAACGTAAAGTTGAAGGAAGGTTCTTGAATATACTCCAGATGAACTTATTGCGACTTCTATCTCTTCCCCAAGCTAAGAGAACATACAGAGGAAAACGTTTATGTTGCAGAAGCAATCTAAGCAGGAGAAGTCTTTCGCTGACGTCAAGACAAAAGTACTGTGTCTGTATTTAATGCTCCCTCAGATGACAGATGGTGATAAATAGGATATTGGATTATATTGAAGTAATGTAACAGTATACTGGTTGTAGAACAAAAAGTTTCCCAGATATAGATACATCAATAAAAATATAGAAAAAGAAAGTACTTAAAATTTACTTTATTTCTTGCACTTTAAAGCAATTATTTCTACATTTGAGAATGTTTTAAAATACTATTTATAGCCATTTACATTGCTGTGGCATTATAGGCAATAGACACTATTGGTACATGAGATTAACGATAAATTTGGAAAGGACATTTAGGATGAAAGCATTTCAGGTCTAAGTTTATGTCCTTTATTTATTTATTTTTTAATGGTGCTTGACGCTCGTTTTACTACTGAGGCACCATAGGCGGTGGACACTGATAATGCCTGAGATGAAATGATAAATTGATAAAGGCTTTTTTAAGGTAGGTTACGTTCCAGGCCTAAATTTAGGATCCCTCCCAGGCATTTGCCATTTATGAGGACTGAGGAAAACCTGGAAAAAACCTCAGTCAGGGAGGATGGTCCTGGTGGGAATCGAACCACAGATCTCCCTCTCTCGAGTCCTGGCCTTAATGACCTTGGCCACTCGTGGCGGTTTTACAAAATGTTCAATTAAGAAGAACCATCATGGAGGGATTCGAACAACAGGCCACCCTTCATGAGTCCGTGGTTTCTATTGGTACTTGAACTTTCTGACCCTTTGTGCCTACGCCCCCGGGAGGAAGGGATGTGGTGAGAGCAACACGGGTGGTAACTGCACGGATGTAGATGGGGTCATGTTTCTGGATAGTATATTCTGAAGCCGATGAATCCCCTCCCACGGAGTTCGAGCTCCTCAGAAGGGTTCAGATGCCGCAGCAGAAATCTTTACAAAGTGCAAGTCACCGCCACAGCGCGCCAGTCCAACTCTCCAAGGCATTTTCGATCCTGTAACAAAACCAACGGAATGAAACGAAAGGAAACGGAGAGGGGAAAATTCATATCGGTATTCGCGTAAGGTACCCAAAGTTAAGATGGCCGGCCCAACGGGAGGGAATCTACAGGTCTCGATAACCGCCTGATTCACCCTGCTAGGTAGTTCATGGCGAGCACACACTTTCTTAAACGCGCTCCTGACCCTCTAGCGTAAATCGCATTTGAAATATAGAAAGCATAGAAAATTAATCGAAAGTTTACAGTTCATTGATTTAGAACTCGTGCCTTTTCATGATGCCTTAGAAACGTTTTCGGTTCTTTCAAAAATCCCCGCGCTGTCTGATCAGGTGATTAGATGTGATGTCACATTAAGCAGCCGGTATAGTGGAATAGCCCGTTATCTTCTTTGTCGTTTGCCGTCCGCCTGCAATCGGCTTACCGCAGGATTTTCGTCCTCCACCGAGAAACCTGTTGCGTCAAACATCTTCCCTTCACCAAAGAGTTCGGTAATTTTTACATCTGCTTCTAGCCGCAAGCCGCAAGCTTGATTTATGACATACACCTTCCCTTTCAAATGATTCAAACTGAACGAGGGGCATACAGCTAAAATCTTCTTCCTCATCGCTTGGATGCAACGTGTATTTCAATTTCATATATTTCTGTACCTTGCAGATCAATGTGCTTTACAGTTTCTGACTGATTTATGATATAGTTCATACTCAATTTTGGCCTTATGGGGATATTAAAAATATATCTGCCCCAAATGATTGCTTAACTACAAAATACCCTAATTTGAACACTTTCAGATTACCTTTTAATTCACACAGCTTTGTCAGCATTTTTGGCTCAGAACATTTTCCTCGTATTTTTGCTACAAGTAAAAGTTTTTGCTACATAATCATTCCTAGTAGAGGAATAGCAAATTATGTTACGTTGAATTTTTTTTTTTTTTTTTTCATTTTCAAGTTTTCCTTTGAAAACCAGGTCTAATTTTGCGTGCTGCGTTTAACTTTTAAAGAAACTAAATAAAATTGCTTCAATATTCTCTTTTTTATCACTGCCACTTTCTAGTTTTTGAGAGGTTAAGGAGTATCTCTTACTTTTAAAGCAACCGAATTTTTATTCTTATGAAATTATTGTAAAATTAACTTAACTGGTAAAGAAAATAGAACGGATATAATTTGCTATGGAATTAGAACGTTAGCATAAAACCATGCGTTCCAGCCTAGCTAGAGGTCTAGCCACGAACGTTTGGGATTCGCGGTAGATATTTAAATGGTATTGCACTCAATGTAAGTTTGCTAATTTTACCACAGCAGACTGTATAAATAAAAAATTATAATTGTTAAGTTTTTTCTCTATAATATTTACCAGAACTAATACTTTTAACACTATATATTCGGAAAATGTAGTACAACCAGAACTGTATTTTTTAATTCTTATTGTTATTCTTTTGTGTGCACTTTATCTTAAATTATAGTATCGTCTAAAGTTATCTACGACTTTAATTCACCTCTTCTTCATTTTTATGAGTTTCAACGATTCTATTGACGATTCTGTTCATTTAATACCCCGCTATTTAAATAAAGCCCATGATTCAATTTTACTGTTCATTTCTACTACTTTTCTGTTACTATTAGTTTTTAATTTCCCTGAAAGAAAGCTGATAAGATTTGTTTTCCTATCTTTTATTCTTTGGTTTTAAGTTTTTGGTTGATCGAAAGTGTGTATCAGGTGCGTTACCCCAAAAGTATTTACACCAAAAACATGCAAGTATTGTGAAGGATGAAGAAATGCACGCAAGCAAAGCTAATCTGAAACACACACATCTGGGCTGTAATGGATACACCGCAAATATTCCAGAGATTGTAGAAGTATTTTAGATAAGCAATTTGAGTTAGGGAAGTTGGTCTTAATGCAGTTATGTGCTTGTAAAAAGTAAAAGTAAACAAAACAAGATTTAGTGCTAAAAATCTCTAAAATCTCACACAAATCATATGACAGATTGCCGAAATGGTTTTAAGGCAATGATTTTGAAGGCAGTAGATTTGAAGTATGTTCTCACGGAAGATGTAAATGGAACAAATTAAAAAAGTATTTGAGACTCAAATCGAAAATAACGATGTGCTTTCACTTGACGCCAATATCATAACGACTACACCTATAAATGAATGAATGAAGTTTAAGGCCCGTTTTTGCTACAGAGGCACCATAGGCGATGGACACTGACGATACATGAGATGAAATGATATATTGGAAAAGGATTTATTTTTGAAGGAAGAATCGTTTCAGGCCTAAGTTTAGAGTACTTACCCGGCTTTTGCCATTTATGAGGTCTGAGGAAAACCTGGAGAAAACCTCAGTCAGGGAGGATGGTGCTGGCGGGATTCGAACCCCAGACCTCCCACTCAAGAGTCCGCCCCTTAACGACCTCGTTGCGCCTATGAGATATGCTGCACAACTTCGGTTCATTATTGTGTGATATTATTTCGACTGGACGCTTCATTAATAGTGATTAAGTCTTAGAACTTAATCCATACCTTAAAATCTGAACGAACATACCATAGATTTCCTATTTAAAAGATCTTATCTAAAACCACTCTACAATCTCTACAACTCGTAACATAAAGTCATTAGTGGCGAGCTGCAGGATCCAGTACCGATCAAGGAAAAGGAACAGAAACGGAAAAGAATTAATAAAATTTGCATAATTCCACATGGAGTACTTTAGAGAAGAACAGATTTTATTTATATATTTATTTAGCAAGACAATGATAATTTCTCTTTAGTGCATTTCGTCGGTCCTGGTGGTGTAGTGGTAACCATACTTGCCTCCTAAACCCAAGATTGCGGGTTCAATCCCGGCCAGAACCGATGTATTTTTTCGGGCGTAACTAAGTATGGCTTCCTTCGGAAGGGAAGTTAAGCCGTGGATCCCGCATCGTACATTTACGGCACGATAAAGAACCTCAAGCCTGAAAAAAGAGGCATCTGAGCAAAATTTGTCGGCCGTTTCACGCCCTGATTTGAATGGGACGCTGATGACCTGAGTTGTTAAAGAGCGTCCTTAAATAAACAAATCAAAGATCTTTATAGCACTTCTTCATAACTAACAAATTTTTTATACAAATCAGAAATCGAAGGTTCGAGGCCTGCTAATCTTGAAATACTGCGCCTAGAACCATAAAGGTGGGTTCACATCGGGAACTTTTTGTATAGAACATGTGCTCCGAACAGGTATCGCTAGACGAGCCAAAACAAATGCTGTTCTGCAACCTGATCATGCGCACATTGACTAAATTAACGACATTTGTTCATTTATTTATTCATTTTTCCCCTAAACAACAAAAAAACGGAGTGATCAATTACAAAACAATATGTTTAACAGAAGAAATAAAAATGAGAAAACATATTTGTGATCATTAAAATAAGAATTTCACAGACAGGAACGAACGCAAAGATTCTTTGAGTGAAATTGCTTCTGACTTAATAGTTGAGGTTGGAGAAGTGAAAAAAAAAAATATTTATAACTTAAAATTCCAATACAACAGGGAATTGTAGCAAATAAATAAATAAAAATCTTCAGGATCAGGTAGAAACGATACATTTGAATTCTTTCCAGCAAAAAAACTCTTGTCTACCATCTGCGTTTTGGTCTTTTCCTCTCATTGTTTCCTAAAATAACTAACAGCTGCACAGAACACGAAAGTTTCCTCCATATTGATTTGGAATTATGTCCTATGCAAATGCTCCAAATGTAAACGTTCTTCATTTGTTTTGTATAGAACAAATCTGTTTGATACAAAACGTCATGCAGTTCTGTACAAAAGTTTCCGATGCGAGCCCATGCGACTTCCAAAACGACAAAGGGTGACTTGCACATTAAAATATTATATAAAGTACAATAATAGTACTTCGTTATAATATATATATTATAATTTAATTAAAAAAATTCTCTTAGGATTTCATTTTAGAAATACCATTCTGTTCCAGTGTTGTTATATAAATTTTCTTTCTTTACTTCACCCGCCATGATGGACACACTGATTTTTCCATGATCGCATACTGGAAAATTTCTTGATTCCGTACGTTTCCAAACATTCTTTGCCGTATTCATTTTGCGCCGCATGGCAGGTTAGCGCCAGTGATACAGTTCATAAAGAATAAAATATCTGCCGCAGCATGTACATGTTACACATATATATATATATATATATATATATATATATATATATATATATAAGTGAGAGTATTTTACATGCTATAATTTGGTTCGAGGCACACCGAAATGCTTCTGGAAGTCCCCGCCACTGATGCTGAAGGCCGTCCATAGAAGAGCCAACCTCCAGCTAGGTGTGGAGCAAGACATTCCTACGTGCACCTCTCTACTGCTATGTCGTGCCACATGGGTTTGGACATTTGCCACTGCAGTTCTGCCAACCATCGCAGGTGTCGTCAAGGCTGGCATTTTGCCACTACTGGAGTGACAGCCTGGAACAGGGCTCTAGTGCAGTTTCAGCTCAGACACATAGAGGGCCGAACAAATCAGTGACTGAAGCCAAGTAGGTGTAGAAGATTGACATTTATGAAAAGTTCATTTCAGGGGTGATTAAGTTGCCTTTTACAATATAGAAAAATTCATACATACCATCTAAAACCAACTAAAACTGATTATTAGAAATTGTTACATATGGTATGTCAAAAAAGCGATGTAGAATTATATAAAAATGCATGTATTTTAGTTATATGTACATATATACTGCGGCGTAAGGCACCAGACATTTTAGAAGAAAATTTAAAGTTAAACTAATTGCTTATCTCAAGTGTTTCTTGTATTAACTGTTAAAAATTCTCAAAATTTCTACTATGAAAAAGCAGTATTTGGAACTGTGTAAAACAATGATAATGTCTATACAACCCCTAGTTTCAAATCAACTGTTAATATACAAATGTTTATAAAAACAGAAGTAGGTTAGTAAAAATTATTTACTTGTTCTATTATAGTATATTTACAACACATTTTGCATCTTATTTATATTTTTTTAAATGCCATTTATTGCTTTTTCAGCTGAGCTTTTAAAGTTATATTTTCTGTAAATTAATAAATTCAAACAAATGTGCGAAACAATCAAAAGGACTTTAAATAAACAACTCTAAAGAAATACAATTAAAAAGTCGCAAAGTTTTAGCTGTACATACTTCTATGTTTCTGAATTCTGAATAATAAAAAAGATATGGAGAAAAAAGTCGTAGAAGCTGAAATGTGTTTTCTTCGTTTAGTTAAAAATTGTACAAGAGAAGGTGGAAAGCCAAATTCAGTGATAAGACAGGATTTTAACATATTTTCAGTCATTGGAAAGACCATGTTAATAGAAAAGAGCAAAGTTGATACCCCAAACAAATATTTTTAGATGTCAAGACCCAGAAAACAATGAAATTGAAGTTAGAATAGGTTTTAGGACCTAATACATGATTTTATATTATGACAATTTCAAATCAGTTAATCTAATAAATAAATACATACATACATATATACATACATACATACATACATACATACATACATACATACATACATACATACATACATACATACATACATACATACATACATACTGAAGCCGGAAATAAGGCTGACTTTATTAATTTAATTAAAAGGCTGCAGAGTCATGTTTATAAAGGCATTATATTTGATAAGGATAATTGTTATGTATATGTATGAGAAAATCACTTTGAGATAGGTATAACAGGAATCGAAATAATTTGTAACTTGTATGTCATTTAACAGGTAATGGTATCTTACAAAAGGGTTTTTGTATACATTTTGTGTAAAATATGTGAGGAAGACGAATATGTATACCTGACTCCACTCACTGACCGCTCCTTAGACAAGGCTGAAGAAAGGGTAAACTATCTTTTGTTAGGTCACGAACCTTCTACCCGGGAAATACTTAGGAGTTGACAATAAGAGAAACATGTGGCCGTAACGGGACAGTATTTAACAAAGTCAGACTTAGCAATAATTGAAGAGAAAATGAAAATGTCAGAACGGAGACGAAAATGTTTTATTACAGGAAAGCCGAAAACACGTGCTTAATCTCTAGGAACATTTAGGAATCTACAAACTAAGGAAGGCAAAAGATTTTCAATAGAAATCAGAATGTAAGGAAAGGGCCGAAATTTACGACAGGTTGTTCTGGGAAAATTCAAGTTCGTGGGAAGACGTTAGATCAGGGGGGAAAGAATAATTCTAGCCAATGGTCATCGGATATAAGTTAACGAATCAGAAGAACTTAGATACCAATAAATAATTTTAGGATAGCCAATGATGAAAGTACAACACAGAAATAGGTAAAATACGAGGGAATTTAATTTAGCGAAAGGCGTGGCGATGTAGTAGAAAAACTAGAGTACAGAAGTCAGAGGGGAATTCACGCATTCGGTAGAGACGCATTCAGAGGCATTTCACACTCGTAGAAGTCGGACATTCATAGATTCACATTCAGACACTCAGTAGAGATACATTCGCAGATTTACACCCACACATTCATAGATTCAGAGGGACATTCAGACATCCAGATATTCACTCAGGAAGCCAGTCTAAGAGAGTAGCGAAGTCAGCGGCGAACGGTTAGGAAGTACTTTACATGGGAATAAAATATTTTAAACAAGTCAACCTTGTGTATTTTTGGGCAACACATTTCTCGTTCCCGTGGATCTATACTGATCCCGAAACACTCCAGTGGACCCTGAGATAAAATTCAACAGAATTGGAGCAAACGACGTCATCAGTGAGCAGCCCGGCCGAGACATCGAAACCACGATCAGCAGTCAACAACATACAACTACGCCCCCGCACCTTTAATTACTGCTCCAATACATACATACATACATAAATACATACATACATACATACATACATACATACATACATACATACATACATACATACATACATACATAAATAAATAAGGAAATGCTTAATGTGCTGTAGGATTTTGGATGATTTTGTACCTTTTACAAAAACTAAGTTATTTCCTCACAGCGAGCGTAATATGTTTTTAATACGTATATCTTTGACATCTTTTATTTACCTTTTCGAAATATATGCTAATAAATCGGAAGGATCGGTGAAAAGTCTGCATTAGATATACATAAAATTAATTATTATTGCACTGTAGAAGAACAAGAGCAAAAGGAAATGTGATTTAAAACTTGATATCTGTCTATACTATACCTATTATAAGCATTAATTAAATACATTATATCCAATGACTTTAAACTGTTATGTTATTCAATTTCTTTCGCGTTCCAAGAATACCAAAAAAGTTACAACCAATGAGGTGTAACAGAAACTCAAAGTGTAAGAACGGCGGTGCCAACATAACATGTTTCGCGCATTTCACATTCGTCTTTGTCAGAATGCTTCGATGCATAATGTTGATTATCGCAGTCTGATGGGCTGCGATTGTCTTTTATTTTTTGGATGGCCTCCTGCCAGGAGAGCCCAAAGGAAGTGAGAATTAAGTCGTAGGGAGAGAAAACTCGTCCAGGCGTGGTGTTTTAAAGAACCCCTCCCTTTTGTGTTTGTGCATGCTGGTTTCTTCGCTGACAATCATCTTCCTATATTATTACATACCATGACCCCCTCTCCTATTTCGTATTTTAAATTTTACTATTACATCTATAAATATGGGGCATATAAACTCAAGTTCTTCTCCTTTTAATTTTTTTCTAAATGAAATTTTATTTTCCAGATTTTATTTTTTCTTTCATTTAAATTAAAATATTCCATTTTTGCTTTTTAAGGCCTTCTTTTCAATACTTGGCAGTGTGAATAAATGCACATTTAAAATGAATTTATATAAATAAAAAGCACGTTGATTTAAATGTTGAGGGTGAAGTTTAAAAGCTTTATTGATTACATTTTAGGCTTCACTCCACAGCCATTTTCAATTCGAAATTTTAGATGACATCCCTACTTTATGGCATTTAATGTTTAAATTGTTATAACAGTTTTGATTTCTATTTTTGTCTAGCAATACGTATTTTTATTTCAATTTTGAAAGAGTAACGAAATAAATCAGTTAGTGATAAGTAAAACGATTTTATCTTGATTAATGTTATGTCTGATACATTGCTGTAGTATCTGCTATATTTGGACTATTGGGCGGGGATAAAACGATATTTGAAAGCTTTAATATGGTTGGTGGTTGGAAGTGTCCCCACCTATCAATAGCTTGGGAAACGGTAAGGAAAGCGTCAATTACGTAGATAGTACCCACCAAACAGAACGATGTGTGGCTTCTTCCTTACCTTCAGTTCGAGAACATGCAGTACCAAAAAATAAATTTTGGGTACCAAAAATTTTATTTACAGTAAGCTCTAGGCGAACTTGTGGAAAACTCACAAACCCAAGTAACGAACTAAAAATTATGAAATAGAACCCGCTCTATGGTTACGGGGGTAGCTAATGTTAAATCACATAGTCTAATAACCTGGACATTAGGTTTATTCATCCCTTCATGAATACCTTACCGGTCCTGGTGGTATAGTGGTAACCATACTTGCTTCATAAACACAAGATCGCGGGTTCAAACTCGGCCAGGATCGATGGATTTTTTCGGGCATAAAAATCCTAAGTATGGCTTCCTTCGGAAGGGAAGTAAAGCCGTGGGTCCCGTGTCGTACATTTACGGCACGAAAAAGAACCTCAAGCCCGAAAGAAGAGACCTTTCAGCAAAATTTGTCGGCCGTTTCAAGCCCTGATTAGAATGGGACGCTGGTGACCTGAGATGTCAAAGAGCATCCATATATAAATCAAATCAAATTCACGGATCCCTAATCACCCATACACTCTAATACACAAAATTATCAATTTACACCGCGGTAAAACCTGACACACAGGTAGGAGTATATAAAACTCGTATAGAATGGCTAATTCTGAATGGCTGCCGTTACATCAGATATGCAGCACCTCAATTTATCAGAATATTGTAAGTGGTCCATAAATGTATACATTTATAAAATTACTCTCATAATACTAATCAAATGATATGACAATAACCTTGTAGATATTTTATAATTAGGTGAAGCCCGTAGGGTTACTTTCCATACTTGTATGTCTTAGAACGTAATACCTATAGACAGGGAACACCAGGTTATAATAAAACTGCTTATTTCGGGACTGCTAACTAATCGCTCTACTTTCTGTGTTTTCTTGTAGGATATGCATCATTACTAAAACACGGATATCACACACCGCCACGGGTGGCCGAGGTCGTTAAGTCTCGGACTCGTGAGCGGGAGATCTGGGTTCGAATACCGCCAGGACTGTCCTTCCTGACTGAGGTTTTTTCCAGGTTTTCCTCAGTCCTCATAAATGGCAAATGCCGGGGAGGTACCCTAAACTTAGGCCTGGAACGGGAACGATTCCTTCCTTAAAAATAAATCCTTTCCCAATATATCATTTCATCTCATGTATCATCAGTGTCCATCGCCTGTGGTGCCTCTGTAGCAAAAACGGGCGTTAAATACTATTCATTCATACGGCTATCACATATTTTTTGTTGTTTTATTCTATCCAAATTCAAACAAAAATAACAATGCGGGTTGCCAAGTAACGCATAAAAAAACAAACGATATGATAACGGTCGACTTTGCTTTAAAATTTAAGAGACATAGGGTAGGGAAGCCACTTGAAGTTTGAAAATTAATGGGTTAGGAAATTAAATGTAGGCAACATTAATTTTATACTTTCCTCTTAATATCTAAATAGACGTGTTATGTTTAAATCACATTTATTTTTTCTAGGGTAGTCAAGTATTAAAATAAAAGGGAATTTGTTTGTCGCAAACGTGTCAATAAGAGAACATTTCGGAAATTATCAAGTCATTTAATATTTCAAAAAAATTAGGAGCTACTCCACACTCACATCTCATTATTTCCTTCACTTTTTTCGCTGGGAAAGAGAGCTCGCAGAAAAACAAATCTGGACTCTAGAGGCTGACAGATAAGGATAGTAAGATATTTACCATAAGACCCAGCACGAGAATAGACATGCGCAGCCCTACTGTTAAGTGGTTGTTGCCGCAAGGTGAGGTTTCCAGCTATCGTATGTCAACGCTGCGTATCCGATTCTTTGCATTTTTTGAATATGTTGGTAAAGGGAGTCAAAATAAATGTATTAATAACATAGCTGAAAACAATGTCAGGACGTCACTGGAAATTAAGTGTACTGATGGCGGATGTTCAGTTCCCCACACAAAGCAGACAATGGGTGGCATTCTCGAACAACATTTTGCACATTTTCCTTTGTGTGAAATTTGTGACCTCTTAGAGGCTTAACGTGAAGATAATGGAAACAATGTTGTGATGTGTGCCATATTGGGGTGCAGGAACATACTTCGGCGCTTCTCTGTTGTTCGTGGCTGACCGCTTCTAATGCAGGCACCTCCTGGAGGAAGGAATGATGTGCGGAGATCTGCGGGCGTTGAGGAATGGACATAGACAATGTTTCCAGATAGAACACACCGATGCCGGTGAAGCGCCGTCCCTTCCAAGGAGTTAGAGCCCTTCAGAAGGTTCTCTTCCACCCCAAACGCCGGAGCACAAACCTTTAGTGGAAACCATGGTCTTTCACAAAAGCTCACCTCCTCTGACACTTTCTGTTTGGTAACGGAATCGAACGGTATGAAACGGGAGACTGGAAATTTTGTGGAAAGTAAACATCCATCCCAACATTTTAAGCGACCAGGGGAAACCATGTAAAACCCAAGTTCAGAATGACCGTCCCCTGAACCCGGGACCTCCCGAATGCGACTCCTAAGCGTTACCGCCTGAGTGACCCAGCTCACGTATACATTGGAATATTATTCCACCGGATTATCCAGCAGAAGAATGACGTTATCGAGGAAACTTGGATGTCAAATTTTTCTGGTAAATTTTGAGTTTCCATATACCGTGAAACCGAATATCGGAGCTCCTTAATATTAAGTTCATATCGTAATTATTGTTAAGATTAATATTTTATGTATGTAAATATCTGAGCATATAGGAATATTTTGCATTTTGTATTTCTGAGCAAGGTGAAAGTATTCTGTTCATTTTTCAGGTTCTACTATTGTGATGGCTGAAAGATACCTGTATGAAAACTTTTCACAAGAGTTATTGTATTATATGTTTAAGAAAAGGTTTGTCGGCGGTTGACCTGGGGCAAGCAGGTGATGAAAAGGGACAGAGATAGGCTAAGAATTGTTACTTTTCATCTGTGTGAATACTTTAGAGCGAACGTTTCCGACATACTGTAAAGGGGTCATTTTCCACTTTCAGGGTAGCAGGGCACATTGTTTGTCTAATGGAACAAGGGAGACAAAGGGAGGTGCGCCACATGTAGGAAATATAGATTTCTGAAAATGTATCGAAGATGACAGATATAAAATAGTATAGGACACATTAAAGGGCCTCATTGCAAAAAGGAACTTTTTGGAAATAGCAAACAGATGAGTAAAAATCTATGAGAACATTTTGTCGATCTAAAACCAACTAAGGGAGAAGAGAGCAGTTACTATACAGGTCCAGCATGAAATGTGAAAACCGAAATTTATAATTTTTTAAACCGAAATTTATAATTTTTCTGGGAAAAGAACGTACCGGAAAAATTGTAGGTGTGTAAGGAAAGAAATAAGAATAACCCATGAATACCATTCTAAATCGTACAAATCAGAGCCAGTCTGCGCGTGAATAAATATTACATGATATCCAATAAGGAAACCCGGAATTCACTCTGATTTCAGAATAACATAGAATTAAAATGCGCGTAAGGAGAGGCTTAGGAATAAAAAAATTAAATGTTACGGTGTTCAAAAAACAGTAGTGAAGGGGTAAGAAGAAGAAGAAAGAATTCAAAGTGAGGCAGTAAGAGGATGGGGAGCAAAGAGTAAAGAAGTAAAAATCCGAAGTCAGGCAGTAAGAGGGTTCAAGAGTTGTCTAAAAGTCAAGAGCTAGAAATATTGATAGCTGATTTATTGATAGTGCGTAATGCAATGTATTAATTACGTTAATATGGCTCGATTCAGATGTTCTATTACCTAAGGAGCGCACAGAACTGACTCTTGACGTACAGAGATTCCCCGGTATTCGACTTCCAAATGGAAATTTGATTCACAGATTGATAAATGAATTTCGTGAAATGGTAAGTATTCTTGATAAAACGCGTACATACATAGCCGTGTACAGCACTCACAGAAGAAATGTTAGATAACATTGGATATGCTCTGGAATGTTCCGCTTCTGCGTCTTTCCCAGCAAAAGAAAATTTCAATTCCTCTGTTCGAACGGCTACAAAGCTAGTTAAGTTAAAACCTTATAAAATTAAACGTATTGCCAGAACTTAAACCGGGTGACCCTGCATCCAGGAGTAGATTTTGTGAATGGATTTTGAATAGTGCGCATTATGGAGAAATTGACCCTATTCTAATTTTCTTGATGAATGAATCTTGATTCCACGTAAGTGGGTATGTTAATTCACAAAACAACCTATACCGGTTCAGGAAAACCTAACCTGCTTCACTAAGAACCTCTGCATGAACAATAGATTGCATTGTGGTGCGCCATTAGTGGCCAGAGAATGATAAATATGTTTTTAATAGTAATAGGTATGTGCAGTATATTTTGCAAATATCTTTCTGTGAATTAACTGTGGGGGAACGGAGATAGGTTCGTGATTACCAACAGGTTTCTCCATCGGCACAGGTTTATGTCTCCTTGCATGCAATTCATGAAATATTTGACGACAGAGTCACACTAACATATTGCCCCCCTCTGTCCCAAGATTTAATTTTCATCTTTGGAGACATTAAATAAAAAAGTGCACAAGACAAATTCACACACATTGGCTGAAATAAAAAATAAAATTCGTGAAGAAATTTCTCCCATTTCGCAGAGGGAACTGCTTAGGGTAATGGTAAATTTAATAAGCCGATGTCACAAATGTATGGAAAATGAAGGGAGAAGTTCCAGCATCTTCTTGCTTGATAACGGTGAGTAGAGGTGCTTTTAAAAGTTGTAATACTAGTAATAGCTTATGCGTTAATCCTAGCTGCGGACTTTCTGACTCTCGTTCAACGCGGTACCAGCTTGAACGGACCGACCGGCCGTTAGCGTGGAATGGTCCCACGAAGGAAAAATCACCCATTACAAAAGAACTACTCAAGAAAATATACAAATTACCCTGGTGTGAATATCATCTCATCGTTGTATAACAGAACACGTACAAGCAGAAGAAACTGTGCAACAACCTCAGTTTACTATCCCTTCCAAGTATTATTACATATACGTATAAGAGAATGAATTATACAGAATGTGAAAAACAAATAAAATGAAGACAACCAGAATAGCGAATTAAATTAAACAATATAACCATATACATCATTTAAAAGACTAAGCCGAATTCAAGAAGTAACAAAATTAAAATAAAATAATACATTTGTACATAATTCAATTATCTAATCAATTCAAAACAAGTGTTTAAAAACCCAGATTCGGGTTAGATCACAAGAAATTAATTCCAGATCATCTTTTTACTAAACACAAAGATGTTAACACATTATAACCAAGTGTGGCTGTTTTTCAAACCAAAGAAATATTCACCAACTGTCATCTGCATTAGTTGATCCATCCATTTCGGTTTTAAGTTTCATTAAGAATAGTTCTAACTAAACAAAGAGACGTTATTTTTGCTTTTATACGATGAATATCTTTGTGACTGGATAAATGCTTGAAATGAAATTGAAAGGACATTTTAAAAGTGAACCATATTTCTATCTCAAGTGGTTGTCAAAACACCCGATTTGAAGCAAAAACATGTAGTTTGCATCAAAA
The DNA here is from genome assembly GCA_030762175.1 of Metallyticus violacea. Lineage (NCBI taxonomy): Eukaryota > Metazoa > Arthropoda > Insecta > Mantodea > Metallyticidae > Metallyticus > Metallyticus violacea. The sequence continues at coordinate 102,095,756 of CM060840.1, read as the reverse complement.
GTGAAACTGTTGCCACAAAAATCAACGAAAAGAATGAATTGTTACATCTTCTGTGGATCTGGAAACGAGCATGTGGACACTAAAATAAACATCTTACAACACATCAAATCTACAATTAAAAAGTTCAACAATTATCTTCATAGCACAGAAGCCGTTTACAAATGTCTATTCCAGCCTTTGACATCAATCTGGATTTTCGAAAATTGCTTTTAAAAATTTAAGTTCATTTTATTTGAATATCATTTCTATACACAATCAAATCCTCTTTTGAGCGTTTTACTGCTTTATTTAAAGCTTTGTAAATTAATGATTTAATTATCCGTGTTTTCTAAAATCAATGTTTATTCATTGCTTTAATCTTGTTTTAAAACCTTTTAAACTCTTTCAAAATTCGGAAGTCCGCTAGAATTAAGTTATACGGTTGTTATCTAAAACATTGTTGGCAAAATAGCCATTACCCAGTAAATTAATTTTGGTTTAATAGTAATTTATTAATTATACTTTGTGTTTTCGTTTAGCCAATCACTGCGCATTGGTAAATTCATCAACGCATATTTTATGTGGAATGAGTGGAGCGTGTCGATATCAGGAAATCCATAACTGAAGTTTGTACGGCTTTCAGGTGTGAGTTAGGTGACATCATTTTCTTTACAAAGCATTTACTGGCCCCTAAGGTGAACTGGTTGGAGCATCCCTGACATTAATTAGGGAATACTTTCTGCATCTTGTAGAGAGCATTTGATGCGTCTATGTCTACGCAGTGAGTAATATTTGGAATGGGGCATAACGAGACATAAATTGGCATAAATTAAAACTAATTTGATCTCTTCTTGTGATCTGGACACATATACAGCGCGGCGAAGAAAGCTGGACTGGACTTTTTGCCTTTGAACACAAAAGTGAAGCTTTCTTTAGTGACTAAAATGTCTTATAGTCCTTGCGTATTACATATTAGTCAATCCCTTTGTATGTTATTGTGACGGAGCCAGAATTTCCTCAAGAGGGAGGGATCAGTTATGTATTCGGAATAACTAGGGGATAAAAATACGAATAAATATTTAAAAAAAACCAATTCTATTTATTTTTTAATTTTATAAAATGGACAGTTAAAATTTTTAAACATAGGATTTAGGACTAACTTTTAGTTTTAAACAACATACTGAAATATTTAATATATCAATAGAATAAAATTGAATTGGTTAAAAAAATCTGACACTTTCTTCGGTAGTGAGTTGAAAAACTAAGTATTAAGTATTTATCCAAAACTCATCGGTAAAATTTTTAAAATGATTGGCTCTAAATTTGACTTAATGGCCTGGATATTCGAAGGTCAGATCACAACCAATCAGATTAGTCCCCATTTGTCGTGTATCTAACACTGATAGTTAACAGAATTGTATAACAATTATAAATTTGTAATGATAATTCAATAACCTTAATACTAGATAAACAGATGTTATAAACATATTGACCAAAATTATTACTGCAGAAAGTAAAACTTTAACAAAAAATTGGACTGGAAATTTTTTCACCAAAATCAGATACAAACCACCACTGTAGGCAACATAAACGCAAATTAATAATATAAAAGTATCCATTTGTGTAAATGTACATTTCCAGAAGTTTACCGGATGCAGGAAGCGAAGAAGAAAAGAACTAAGTGACATGCAACACAGCTATCTGCAAACGTTTTCATTCACACGCTCTTCAATAATAAAATAAGAAGAAATTGTCCCGCATTTTGTTCCTATTTTGATCTGACATTGGCGACAACGAAACTTTCTGAAATACCGATCGCACGAGGGTTTAATTTTTTATAATCCAATAATTTCAATCATTCCTCACTACCAAAGAAAAACAAATAGACTAGATGTACCACTCAAGCGAAAACTGTAGATTTCCAGTGAACAGGCATTGTTTGAACTGTTTGTTTTGCACACTCAACGCTGGCGTAATGTTTCTGTTTAGTACAGACGTTTAGCATCTCAACGCAAGGCGATACAATTGCTTAAATGCATTACAGAGCAAGTTAGTTGATAATGGTGAATGGTATCTGTTTCTAGTTCCAGAAATACCGGAAGCGCTGTTTTCTGCATAACACTCGCTCCTTCTATAAAATCTGTGTACTCGTAAATATCCTGGTGCTCAGTGGCGGATGGTAAGATAATTTGTGGTCTCGCTGTTTGCTAAGTGGGAAATAAATAAAATATTATCATAAGTTTAGCCATTCAACATCCTTAAAGATTGAAGGACTTAAAGAGGTCGTTCTGACCCCCCCCCAATACTCTATTGATGGCTGAGGGATTGGTTTTGATTTTCTTTAGAATGTAAATATCCGATGCAAAATTGGAAGAAAATTTGGCTATTATTAATAGCAAATTGGGTGATAAAGTGCAGAGTTTTTTTTTTTTTTTTTTTGAGTAGTGTTTAACGCCCGTTTTTACTACTGAGGCACCACAGGCGGTGGACACTGATGATACATGAGATGAAATGAGTAATTGGGAAAGGATTTATTATTTTTTTTTTTTTTTTTTTTTTTTTTAAGGAAGGAAGCGTTCCAGGCCTAAGTTTAGGTACCTCCCCGGCATTTGCCAGTTATGAAGACTGAGGAAAACCTGGAAAAAACCCCAGTCAGGGAGGACGGTCCTGGCGGGATTCGAACCGCAGACCTCCCGCTCACGAGTCCGTGCCTTAACGACCTCGGCCACCCGTGGCGGTCAAAGTGCAGAGTAACAGCATATGTCACTTTTAATGAGATTCTTTCCACGACAGAAAAACTGAACCGCTCTGAAATATACAGCAGCTAAATTTTTCGAAAATGTAAGGTACTTGGCCGGTTGGCGCATTGCAAAGATGTGCAGCGTCTATGGCGTTTTAACGGGACACGCACAGGCCACTAATCAGAACACCACATCAGATTGGATGGCACTACACCCAGGACAGTCGTCCTGTTTTGCTGAAAATTTACACCAGCATGCGCTTTATCCTTGTTTTTTCTCAGAACAGTCAATGGCATGTCTTTTTAGACAAGATTCGGTATCGCGGCTTGTCAAGGGGAAAATAAAATAAATATTAATATAATTTCGTCAAGCGACAAACGACCGCTTTAAAAATGAAAGACAGAGAAAAACTGCGACTGAAGAAAAAAGGGTAGGGGTTCTAACCCCCTTAACACCTATGTAGCTACACCTTGACAGATTATTTATGACAGAGAAGTTGGTTTTAATTTTCTTTAGAATGCAAATATCCGCCGAAAAAATTGAAAGCAAATTTGGCCATTATTTATTGCATCTTGCGTGGTAACGGACTGAAGAATCACAGCACGTCACTGCTAATGAGATTATTCAGCAGTGTACAGGATCATAACTCTCTAACTTGTGTAACCTCGATATGTGAGGAGGAGAACACCCCCCCCCCCCTCCACCCGAGAGCGTTTCCATAGCAGAGTTCGTGGAAGGAACAACGAGGCATTTTCCAGAATCAAGTACCCGGCACCAGCTCGTCGTGTCATCGGAATCTACGCCAGGTGTCGCATGATAGCAAAGTACAGTACTAACAAAATATCTGCATACATTCTAAAATTTAACTATTTACTGGTACACTATTAGGTTTCATAGTATATTTATTATGTTTGTTAAATAGATGTAGTAATAGTAAAGGACGATTTACTGTACCTGTTTTAGAATACATTCAAATAAATACAACAGTCGCATGGGCCTTAAGGCTGAACATGCTAATGTAGTCATTATTACAATCAAAATGGTCATACACATACCTACACACATACAAATATACAAATACTTAGATACATTTACGCTTTCTATTAATACTTTTATGTACAAATGCATAAACGGGAATGGAACCCATACTCTTCAGCCCCGCTTCTATTTACTCATACCCCCTCCTGTTAAGAAAGGAGAAAAACTTTCTGCAATGAGAATGAAAAGTTGACTCACACAAGGAATTCAGAACATGAACAGTTTGACATGATGCCAAACCACTCCTGCCACAATAGCATTACGAGTGCCTTCAGGTAGAAAACGGTTATTTTAAAATTTGTTAATTTTAAAAAGTGATATCATTTTATTCTTCAAATCTGATTTAAATGCAATGTTTTACATGTTTAATGTCATTTCAAGTCTATCAATATTGTGTGAAAAGGAGGAGGATAAAATGAGTGGTGTTACTTCCTAAGGCTAGTCATCATGCTAGAAATTCGCATTTAGGATTTCGTTGAGCAAAATTTTTATTTCTCTCTACGTTTTTTTCTTAAGGTTTTCCGTAGTCGAGAAGGGGAAACCCCTTCCCCCCAAAAAATATAATTAAAACACAATAAAAGTGTAATAGATGCATTTACATAAAGTCATTTATCAGGAAATTAAGAAGGTAGATACTATTACCAACTGTCTGGCAAAAAAATACTCAATACCATTACAGGTTTCGAGAAATTAGAAATAAACAGATGTTGTCATTAGATTGAAGTAGGCTGTTAGTGGTTGAGGAGGATATTTCGATACTTTAGCCCTGTTCAACGGCTGGTCGAATTGTCTACGCGTCCGTTAGGAGCCCGGGAGGAAGGGATGATATGAAGATATGAAAAGTCTACGGCGGCAAGAATCTACGGGCCATGAGGCACGTAGTAAAAGGGGCCCGTAATATTGTTTCCAGGAGGAACACCCCGGCTCTGGCTGCGGCCCCCCCCCCCCTCCAAGGAGTTTGACCGCCTTAGAAGGGCCGCTTCAACCTTTCCAAAGCAGAAGCCACCGTTACATCACACCAGCCTCACTCTTTCACTTTCAACCCTGTAACAGAACCAACTGAATGGGAGAGCGGAAAATGCGTGGGAAGTAAAAACCCATCCCATTGACCACGGGGAAAAAACGAGGGTCAAAATGCAGGGTCTCGAGGAATTTGAAACCGGAACCTCCTGAATGAGAGTCCCAAGTGTTACCCATGAGTCATCCAACTCAGTTGATGGCGCCATTTGACTAAAGTAGTTAAAACAACAGTAAATTAAAGTGTTAATAATATTGTTATTCCTTGAACCTTTGCACAGCAAATTTCTCACGAAGTATTTAGATCATTAAATTCAGCCCTGAACTTTTATACAGAGAGTCCATTAAGTCTGGAACATTAACTTTAGGTAGAAATTAAGAGTAGACTATAAAAATAACCAAATATTTACATTAATTAACAACCATTCTCTTTTCCTTGTTATGCTAAAACTGTTTTGCTTTGTGAAAGGGAAAATAGAAATCCTAAGGATTGGTTATAGGACAGAGAAAGACTTTAGCAAGAGTTATGTAGAATGTATTTAATGAAGCTAACCAAAATAAAAAAAATGAAAGAGTCCGCAGTTTCAAACATAATAACAAAAAGTCAAAGAGAGGGTGCACATTTAATATGTGCAAAAAATGTGTTATCCATTGAAGAGAAACCTCTCAAATCTGCAAGACAGATGGGAACTGAATTCATTGTAAGTCATATATTTGAAATCACAAAAAATGACATTCACACAAAATTCAGCTTTTGCAAGAGTTAAGTGAAGACTGTTTTGATAGGAAATTGTAAACGAAAAGATTAAAAAAACTCTTAATGTTGCCAGAATCCTAATTTTCAAATAAGACACTTTTCTGTCATAGTCATAACTGTTGATATTGCTCTTGTCACAATCTTTTTCACTGAAGACAGAAGCATCAAGGCATCCTTAGAAAGTCAATGGACAGATTTAATGCGACACGGAATAATTCATCAACTTCTATAGAAGAACATTTGAACTCTGATAAATGTCTACATTTTTGCATGATAATATTATCCTATCTGCTACACCTAGCAAGATGTCCGAAGCGCCACAGATGTCTTCACAACACCTTGGTAAGGCACTTCATTCCGCCTTTCATTCAACATTCATCTTCCTAAAAATATTTTGGTAACATGAGAGGGAAAGTGCCGGTAAGAGTTTATATCTCCTTGGGTTCTGGGTGACGGAGAAACACCTCTAACCAATGTAGCATGCAATTTAACTTAACATTGCTTTTTAAATCTAATTTTCACCACGAGACCGCTGATTATGTTGTTTTCCATATCGAATATTTTCTTAGCAGGGAAATATGATGATGCCTTATCGTTTTAATGTTACAATTCTTCGTTGGAAAAGTAACCACTGATGAAGGCCAAGAGTTGTAAGCTTCAGTACCTGGAAAGAAAGATTTGAGCACTTAAGAGGCTCTAGAACGTAAAAATAAGGTGTAACAGCCCCCCGCGCCTCTAATAGCAAACTCGTCTATTCAATTCCTTTAAAACACACCCGTAAAACACCTGATTCCCACGTAAATTTAGTTCATCCTATTAAAAATCAGGCATTCTCATTCACGGAATACAAAACTGGAAATTTATCTTACCACGGGGCTTCAACATTTACCGCTCTGATTTAAATTCTATTTGTCAGCACTATTTTAGCTTTGTGACCAGACAAAATATTTTGTACAGTGCGATCAATTTCGTTTTCCCCCAGAGTGTTTTGTCTATGGGCGAGCACGCCACTCTTATCCGGTTAGCCGGCCAGCTTGGTGTTTAGTAGGAGGATAAAACAATAAAACGAACCAACCATACAACAATGCACTTGCTTACCAAATTATCAAACTATGAGTTAAAATCTCCCGCCTCCATTCTCTACACCTTTCAGGAAATTATTCATCCCTCGCTATAGTTCATTTTGATTAATATTATCTTTGAATTCTTGTATGGTGTGCGGGTTCGTCTTGTACACGACATTTATAAATTTACCTTAGAAATAATAATTGCAAGCTGTTAACCCGGAGGACTAATGGGGTCACAAATCCCTGCTAATAACTCTGTCATGTGAACATGGAATTGTGAGCAGTAGCAGAGTCCTGTTGTAAAAATGCATCATCATACTCCCCGCCGGTTAGTTCTCTGAAAAAAAGCGGTTAGTGTAGTATTCACATAAGTAAAGGTATGCTCAAAAATTGGTCCTATGATTCTTTCACTGTTGATAGTGCACCATACACCGATTTTTTTTTTTTATCATGGAACAGTAAGTACTTCATGTACGAAGTCAGATTTATCAGTACTGCAGTAATGATTGTTTTGAACACACACTTAACCATGGAAATGGAACCAGGACTCGTCCGAGAAGAATATGAAATGTGGTCTATTTGTCCGTTTTAGATATTTTCAAGAATCCACCCACCTGTTGTGCGTACACGTTGAAGTCACCTGGCTAAAGAGCATGCGCCACGGTTATTTTAAAGTATAATTATTTAGTATCCTTTTGCACAGCATATGAAATTCCCACTTGTGCAAGGTGACGAAGGGGCTTTTTTTAAGCGATTGCCAATGTGATGTACTCTTTCCTGTGGGAACTCTACGCTGCTTATTTGGTTTCATAGGCTGGGCACTTCCAGTTCCTGAAATTCATTACACAGATTGTGGACAGTTTTATGATCTGGAACCTCTACAACCGCGAATCTTGCTTGAAATGGTTCGAAATTCACAAGCTGACTTAGTTAACACATAAAGACACGCTGTGTCGTTGTAAACACGCACTTTATGCATTCTGTTCAGTTAAGAAACGAACAACACAATACACCCGAGAACAGATGACCTACGACTGCGATACTCAGCAAGGTCAACAAGTATGCAAGAAGGCTTGCTAACCCGTTCCATGGCGCGGCAAACGAGTGGGGACTCGCTCAGAGGTAAAACCCGCGCCGCTGGGGAAATCATTACTGATCACACTGTAGTTTGTATTATTTATTATAGGAATTTCCAAATGCTCTCAGAATGACCAAATACCGTTTGTTCACTTTCTGTTAAAATATGTAATATATATATATATATATATTTTAACAGAAAGTTAAACATATATGAAAAATATGTAGTACTATGGTCAATTTTGCATACTTCTTTTAAACTTTCGCCCTAGCTTTTGCAGGTTCTTTATTCTATTATAAGCTTCCAAATATATTACATGCAGGTACATAGAACCTTGCATCTCCCTTTCCACTGTGCCTCTCTTAATGGCTTGCTAAATGACCTATGTTTACCTTCCTTTAACCTGTTGGTCCATGCTGCCTTTAGATATCAAGCCAGATTTTACATGGAAATAATATGACACATAAAATTGCTATTATTACAGTTATTATATTACATTTTAAACACATCGGTCGGTACGCAAATACCCTTTTCACAGGTTAAAGACAGTCGTATACTGGTGTCCTTCATGAGGACATA